>VMDO01005802.1:0-92371 GCA_007922755.1 Pedetes capensis | reverse complement strand
AGGGATCGGATGCCACAGAGCTACAGCTGCAGGCTTTCCTTCAGGACAGACTTTTCTAACCTACCCAAAACTACCATTTGGGTTTGTGGCAGTCTTGAGTCCTCCTTTTAGGATATTCTCCATAGT
The DNA here is from genome assembly GCA_007922755.1 of Pedetes capensis. Lineage (NCBI taxonomy): Eukaryota > Metazoa > Chordata > Mammalia > Rodentia > Pedetidae > Pedetes > Pedetes capensis. The sequence continues at coordinate 92,245 of VMDO01005802.1, read as the reverse complement.
TAGGTGAAACGTAGCCATTTGACATACTTGTTCATGTCACCATGACAGTTTACATATTAGTACTTTTATTAATTTTTGTGGTATTTTAGAGATTAAACCTAGGGCCTTACATATGCTAGGCAAGTACTATACCACTGAGCTATACCCCAGCCCTATATAGCAGGACTTTAAACCTTAATTTGTAGAAGAAAAACAAAATTCTAATGTTTCCCTTCACCTCAAGGGTTATAGCCTCAAGATTAAAAATTTTTACAAAGTGGGCTGGAGGTGCAGCTCATGTGTAGAGCGCTAGCCAGGTATGCGTGAGGCTCTTGGTTCAGTCACCCAGTACTACAAACAAATAAATAAACAAAAGTCTTTATAGAAGGGAAGGATGGATGTGATCAATGAATGATATATGAAGGCACAGAAATGTCACAGTGAAACCCATTAGTTTGTTCAATTAATATATGTTAGTAAAAATAATAGAAAAAAGAAAATGGAGGAGTAAAATTTGAGAAAGGGGTGAAGGTTACAGGAAGAAATTTGAGACATCTGTGCATCTAGAATAGTTGCACTGGCCGCTACTTAGGGAGTTGTCCTTGACAAAGTTAGTTTTTCTTCACCTTTTAATACGTATTCTAAATTCTAAAACAAAACAAAACAAATGACATCTAAATGATATTAACTGCTAAGCAATCTTTCTTTAGATTTTACAGACCCTAAAACATCTCATGACCTTTAGATAACATCAGAATGGATAATGCCATTCCTTATTCTTTAATTTTGTGTAGCCCCTCTTTGTTCAATTTTGTGGATCAACTAACACAAACTATAGAAATTGCTGTGAAGTTTAACTTGGAGAAAAGCAGTATCTACCTTAAAGAAAATACAGTATAGGAAGGATGAGGCTGTAGCTCAGTGGCAGAGTACTTCCCCAGTGTGCAGAAGGTCCTGAGTTCAATCTCCAGCACCCACCAAAAACAAAACAAAACAAAAAAACCCCCCCACACAAGAACTAGCCCCAGGAGGTTAAGGGTAATTATGGGGACAAGGGAGGGGTTGGAACAACATGGCTTAGATGATGAACACTCCATTCAGCAAGGTTCCTTTCTTTCCATTTGACCTATACCTCTTTTCTCTCCCTATAAAAGCCCATTTGTGTACCTGACTTCCCCAAGACAGAGCTTTAAGAAAAATAGCTCCTCCGTATTCTCAGGTAATGAATAAACCTGATTTTCCTCCCACCAACTCTTATCCCAAGTATTGGCTTTCAGGTAATGCACAGTTGGATTCCAGTCTGGCAACTCAAGTTTAACTTGGAAACTTAGTGAACAAGGGATAATATAAAGAGTAGAAAGGAGGGAGGGAACTTGCAAAGGGAAGCAAAGATTGCGGAAGATGGGATGGGGAGGAGAATCAACGTAGAGGGATAAAGGTAGAGAGGATAATCTCAAGGTAAACAAGGCAACTTCCTGAGTACACGGGAAAAACAGGGGATTATAACCCAAGTATGCATTTTACTACGCATTAGTCATAAGGCTCCATAAACCTTGTAAATTGATAAAAGAGTAACCAAAAGGGATGAGATAGTTGCATAATGGAAGAAGCCAATGCTGTATTACTCCGTACCCTACCATCGTCTACAAAGGGAGAAAAAAAGTTTAATTTGGTTCCTAAGAAAAATGTTTTAAAAAGAAATCCAGAGATTTAAGAGCCAAAGTTTGCAAATTACTCAAATTTGAGTATTTAAAAAGAAACAATACAATTAAAAAACCATCCTCAGACATCAATTTCCCATCTAGACAAAATAATTAGTACTGAGATATGCTTTCTTCCCATGAACTACTATGTACAAGGTGCGATCAAACCATGGTGAATGTTTAAGTTTAAAAAAAAAAAATTATAGCCAGGCATGGTGGCACATGCCTGTAATCCTGACTCAGGAAGCTGAGGCCAGAGGATTGTAAGCCCAAGGACAGAGATAGCCTGTGTGACTTAGTAAGACCCGTACTCAAAGTAAAAAATGGGCTGGGGGTGCAGCCCAGTGGTAGAACACTTGCAAAGTCTGTGTGAGAACCTGGACTCAACCCCCAAGTACTGTTAAAACAAACAAACAAAAGTACAAAGAAGTAAAAATGGGCCTGGGGGATGCAGCTCAGTGGCAGAGTCCTTGCAAAGTATGTGGGAGGCCCTGGGTTCAACCCCCTGGTACCACAAACAAACAAACAAACAAAAACTACAGTAACCCCCCTCAAAATGCTCACCTGGCATGGAACTTGCTCATCCCTTTATTCTTGCCATTTTTTGAAGCAGTTCTGGCAGTCCTCTTTGGTAAGTGTCTTTATTTGTGGTGTTGTGGCTGCCCTGGTGTCATGGGTGCCTCGGTATAGTGAATGTATTCAAAACATTTACCTTTCATGGTCATTTTGAGTTTGGGTAAGAGTCAGAAATCACATGCTGTCAAACCTGGAGAATAAGGTGGATGAGGACATGCCATAATGCTTTTATTTGACAGAAAATGCCATACCAGAAGCAATGTGTGATATGTTGTCATGACAGATGTTAAAACTAAGGACATTCAAGAAAGAGGACTTCCAGAATTGCTTCGGAAAGTGGCAAGAACAGTGAAATGAGTGTGTTTGAAGCCAGGGGAAATTATTTGAGGGAGACTAATGGCAATATAGGGCTGAGGTTTAGCTCAATTGGAAGAGTGCTGCCCTGTGCATGCGAAGACCCTGGGTTCAATCCCCAGCTGTGCAAAAACGGGAGAAGGACCTGGCAGCCCACTCTCAAAACAATCCCCTCAAAAATGAGCCACCGAAAACCCTATGAGAGTCTCTATGAGTCTGACCTAACTCGACAGCTCCTAACAACAATGGCAATGTGTCTTTTACTGTAATAATTTTAAAAATTTAAACATTAAACATATTTCATGATCATGCCTCGTATCTATAACTGGGGGAAAACACACGAGGGAGCCACTTGCAGGCAATGTAATATTGTGATCCCTGAGAAAAGACTCAGACGAGCCCCAGAATGTCTTTATGCCCTAACTAGGGATTATTTTCTGACCAGGGAGTTATTATAGCCAAAGCAGAAGATAGCAAAAAAGCCAGCAAGATTTTGAGGCTGTGAGCCAGACCGAATGTATAGGGAAAACACTGGAGAGAGAGGAGCTGAACAAAGAGCACCAGTAATCTACATAGTTTTGCTAACTCCTTGGCTAAAAGCATGTGCAGGGCAAGACCATGGGAAGTTTATCTGAGTAGCTGCTAAGGGACTGAGAGGAGCAAAGATACTGGAAGCCAAAAAGGACCAAAGAGAAAAGAAATAAGAAAGTAGCCTTTAACCAAACATACCAGTAATTACTTAAAATATAAATGGACTCAAAATTAAAAGCAAAAACTGATAGACTGGTTGGAAAGCAAGACCATAAACTAACAAGGAGAAAAGTGTAGAGGTTAAAAGTATGGAAACAAGATTACATGACAAAGTAGTATGGGAAACAAAGAAAGGCATTTCAAATGTTAAAAGGGAAAGCACTTCATCAGTAAGACAAAGTCTCAAAATACTGTAGCAAAAATTAACCATATTAGTGCTGGGTGCAGTGAAGCAGGCCTGTCAAGCCTGTAATCCCAGTGAGTCACAAAGGGTGGGGACAAGAGGATCACAAATTCAAGGCCAGAGGCAGTGGGGAAGCAGACTGTCTCAAGATGATGTTTTGCTGTTGTTAGGTGCCCTTGAGTTGGGCCTGACTAATAGCTGCCCTCAGAGGGTTTTCAATGGCTGATTATTTCAGGATTACTTTGGGAGTGGATTGCTACATCCTTCTTCCATTATTGTGGTGCAAGGGATTGAAACCAGATCCTCAGAGAATGCAGAGTGGCAGTGTAGGAACTGAGCTAAACCTCAGCCCTGTCTGAAGATAAAAAAATTTTAAAGGTGTTGTGGGTGCAGCTCAGTGGTAGAGCACTTGCAAAAAATATGGGCAAGGTCCTAGGTTCAACCCCCATAGTACAAAACAAAAAAACCCTAACCATATTAAAGGAATGAACTAGTCAATCATAATTGAAATTTTTAACATTCTTCTCTCTGTAATGGATAGGAGACCCCTCAAAAAATAGAAATATAGATGTGTACACCATTAACTGACTTAAATTACATTTATAGAACATTATATCTAGTAACTGTAGAATTTAAATTCTTTTCCAATGCACATAGAACAGTTACTAAAATAGACAATATCCTATGCCACAAAATGTCTCAATAAACTTCAAAAAAGTATGTTTTTTTGACTATATTAGAATAAACTATCTAGAAAACCTCCCACATATCAATATACTTCTAAGCAATACATTGGTCATAGAAGAAATCGTGAGAGAAACTTAAAAATATTTTCTGTTGGGCCTGGGGTTCTAGCTCAGTGGTAGAATACTTGCCAAGCATGGGCAAGGCCACAGGTTTGATGTCCAGCGACACACAGAAAAAAAAGTGGAATATTAATATAAACACAACAAAAACTGATTGATAAGCCCCTACCAGTGGGATTTCACTCAAGTCTTAAAAACACTGAAAAGAATAACAGGGAAAATGGTGGACAAGTTTATGCCAATGAATGTAGCAATTAGATGAAACAGACAATTTTCTTCAGCTTACCTAATGGATTTAAAAATAGAAAAAAATCTAGCGGGGTGTGGGGGCTCACAGCTATAATCCCAGCAACTCAGGCGGTGCAGGCAGGAGGATTGCAGGATTGACATCAGAGGCAGCCTATGTAACTTAGTGAGATGCTGTAAATAATGGGCTAGGGGTGCAGCTAAGTGGTACAGTGCTTGCAAAGCATGCACGAGTCCCTGGGTTTGACCCCCAAGTACCATAAATAAACAAACAAACAGAAAAAATCTGAAGAGCCCTGTACCTATTAAAGACATTGATATCATAATTTAAAACCTTCCAATACAGAAAACTCCAAGCACAGATGGATTTGCTGGTGAATTCTGCCATATATTTATGGAAGAATTAACATTTATTTTATGAAAAACAACTTCAGAAAAGAGATGAAGGGAATACTCTGCAGTACAATTTGAGGCCAGTGTTACATTCATACCAAAATCAAGATAAAAATACAAGAGAACTATATTACCAATATTCCTCAAGTACAAAATTAAAAAAATCCTTCACAAAATATTTGTAAATCAAATTCATTGTTGTTGGGTGCCATCAAGTCGAGTCCAACTCATAGCAACCATATGTACACCAAAATGAAAAACTGCCTCAAAACTGTGCGATGCTTGGCACTATGTTAGTGCTTCTCTCTTCTCCTGAAATCAAGTTTAGAAGTAAACAGGATAATATATCATGACCAAGTGAGGTATATCTCAAGAAAGCAAGATTAGCCGGGTGTGGTGGCACACGCCTGTAATCCCAGCGGCTCTGGAGGCGGAGGCGGGAGGATCACAAGTTAGAGACCAGAGGCAGTCTGTGTAATTTAGCGAGTCCCTGTCGCTAGTAAAAAAATGGGCTGAGGCGCAGCTCAGTGGTCCAGCACTTGCAGAGCAAGCAGGCGCAAGGTCCTGGGTTCAACCCCCAGTACCGGAAAAAAAAGCAAGTTTAATACCTAAAAATCAATGTAATTTACATGTTAACATAGTCAGGGCATGGTGATGCATTCCTGTAATCCCAGCAGTTGGGAGGTAGAGGCAGAAGGATTGTGAGTTCAAGGCCAGCCTGGACTACATAGCAAGTTCCAGGCCATCTGAGCTAGATAATGAGATGCTATCTCAAAACATCAAATCCAAACCAAACCAAAACCAAACAAAAACACCAAAACCAAACCAAACACCCCCAAAAGTAATGTGTGGTGGTACACACCTGTAATCCCAGCATTTAGGAGGCTGAGGCAGGAAGATCATCTGTTTAAGGCCAGGCTGGTCTACATAGTGAGTTCCAGCCCAGCTTGAGGTACATAGTGAAAGAGACCCTGACTTAGAAAACAAATAACAAAAAGAACAAACAAAATAAACCAAAAATGTCATGATGAAACACATTAACGAAAAACAAGGAAGAAACAGATCACATGATCATTTCAAGAGAAACAAAAAGGATGTGACAAAATTCATCACCTATTCATGATAAAAATTCTCAGTATACTCAAAAGAAAATGTTTTTATTATGATAATGAGCATCTATATAAAGTTAACAGAGCTATCATACTAATGATGAACAATTAAATATTTCCCTCCTAAGATCAGAAATAAGGCAAGGACATCTTCTGTTATTCAATACTGAAATTCAATTTCTGGTCCTATGTAGTGCAACAATGTAAGGAAAAGATTGTAAAGAATAAAAAGTAGAACCATCTCTGTATAGTCTACATTATAAAATCCTAAGGAATCTACAAAAAAATTGTACTAGATTTAATCATGAATTCATCAAGATGAAATTAGCTATTATATTTAGTAACTGAATTTAGCAAGATAATGAGATACAATCGATACTGATATTTCTGTATACTACCAAAAATAGGAAATGAAATTTTTAAAAATACCACTTACAATAGCATTATATATTATCATAAAATATTTTAGAGTAAACTTAAAAATTGTGCAAGACTGCTACAATGAAAACCATAGAACAGTGCTGAGAGGAACTGAAGCTGGAAAGAAACAAGAGATAACATGTTCACAGATGTTGTTGTTGTTGTCATCAAGTCAGATCCTATCCATAGTAACACTATGTACAAAAGAATGAAACACTCCCTGACTGTGCCATGCTTGGCACTATTGTCAATGCTCCTCTGCTACTCGTAGGATTTTCAATGGTGGATTGTTTCAAGCGTGGATTGCCAGGTCCTTCTCCTGAGCAGGCAGCACCTTGGTATTCCCAATCAATCTCCCATCCAAGGACTAAGCTGTCCCTCCTTTGCTTCTGAGATCAGGCAGGATAGGAAGCAGGGTGCTATGACTGCAGCCTGTTCACAGATAGGAAGTCAAAATTGTTAACCCTGTGGAGGTCTGACTGATCTGAGAAATACAAATGCCTCTGGTAGTTACATATTTTGGGTAAGCAGGTTCAAGGCCATTGTTGAAAATTTAAACCAAAAGTTAAGATGTCATAATGTTTGCTTAAAATATAACTACTAGAACTTAATGTTCCTTGTTACAGTCTTGTTAAAATTTTCTTGCTATATATGTAAAACTTATGTTCCACCCTGTGTGTCATCTCCAGTCTCCTTGCTCCTTATCTGCCTATTTCCACAACAATCTCCACCCTATGAGGCACCTCCTATCTCCGTTCTTCTTGCTGTATATGTAAAACTTATCCTATATCGCACCCTGTAAGTCACCTCCCCTCTCTTTGCTCCTTATCTGCCTATTTCCATGGCAACCCCCACCCTACTATAAAACCAGGAGAACAAAAGCTCAGATCAGGCCTCAGAGGATCTGTTTCCTTAGGCTGACCTTGCTGTAGCAATAAACTTTATTATTTTACCCAACTCCTAAGTCTCTCAAAGTACTTTTGGTTTTTTTTTTCACTGCTTCACCATGACTAGCTGCATGTTTGTACATGACTAATATTAAGTCATAATGTTGAAGGTGTCAATTTGGTTATAACATGTACTTCATCAGAGTGTGAGATATTTGATAGCAAATTGTATCTGAGAGATACTGTGACTTAAACAGAGTAAAGATCATACTCCCCCAATTGGTATCTACATTCAATACAATTCTACTATAACCGACTTTGTATAGAAACTTACAAGCTGATTCTATAATTTACAGAGAAATGCAAATGACTTCCAAAAAACCAAAACAACTTTGAAAACAACAAAACTCCCAATTTCAAATTTTGTTTAAAAAGCTACAGTAATTAAAAAAATATCATCAGCCACGAAGAGTGGCACATGCCTATAATCCTAGTGACTTGGAAGGCGGAGGCAAAAGGATCACAAGTTGAGGCCAGAGAAACCCTGTGTGTTTGTGTGCATGTGCATGTGCATGAGATAATATATGTACGTACACACACACACACACACACACACACACACACACACGGGGCTGGAGTTTAGCTCAGTTGGTAGAGCACTGCTCCACACTTTCTGAGAAACCCCAGGTTCAATCTCCAGCACAGTAAAAATGGTAGAAGGATGTGGCAGTCCACTCCTGAAAACAACCCCAAAATAATAAGCCATTGAGAACCCTATGAGAGTCACTATGAGTTGGACCCAACCCAATGGCACCTAACAACAAATGTGTGTGTGTGCACGCGCACATGGCCAATTGGTTTTTTAAACTTTTTACAAAAGTGGCAAAGTAAAATAATGAGAAAAGTATCCTTTTAATAATAGTGGTTTGACATATGGTTAAAAATCATGAACTTCTACCTTACACTGAAAAGAATTCTCAAGGTAGACAATGTGGAGGACACTTGTAATCTCAGTGACTCAGGAGGCTGAGGCAGGATGGTCATGTTGCAGACAAATTTAAATCAAAAGTTAAGATGTCATAATGTTTGCTTAAAATGTAATTATTAGAACTTAATGTTCTTTGTTTAAAACTTGTACATTCCATCCTACAGGTCCCTTCCAATCTCCTTGCTTCTTACCTATTTCCACCCTGTTAGCCACTTCCCGATTTCTCACAATTTCTATACTCAGTTTACTGAGGCATTCTCCACCCTGAAAAGCCACTTCCTGATTTCTTACAATTGCTAAACTCAGTCTATTGAGTGTACTCTCCACCCTGTAAGCCACTTCCTGATTTCTTGTATCATGTAGATGTTACCTATTTCCATGGTAACTAGCTTAACCACTTACAGATGATCATGTAGGCTGTGCACATGTGGTTTCAGCTCACAACCCCCACCCTGTAAACTATATAACCCTAAGAGAACTGGGGTTCAGGGTCAGTCTGGAGAGGACTCATTTCCATGGGCTGACCTTGCTATAGCAATACATTTTTAATTTTACCCAACTCCTGAATCTCTCGAAGTACTTTCAGTTTTCTTACACCACTTCAGTCAAAGGTTTGAGGCCAGAGGCAGCCTGCCCAACTTGGTGAGACTCTATCTCAAAATAAAAAGGGGATGTGGGTACAACTCAGTGGTGGAGCATTTGCCTAGCATGCAGCCCACTAGTACTGAAAAAACAAGACAAAAACCCTCAAAATGTATTACAGATATAGCTATCTTAGAATTAAACTATAAAAATACGTAAAAGAAAAAAGTGGAGCAAATGTTAGGAAACTTGAGGGAGGCAAAGAATTGTCAGCTGGAACACAATATCACTAACCATGAAAGAAAAAAATCAAGACTTTAAACTTTAGCTCTTCAAAAGACACTAATTAAGAAAATGAATAAACAAGCCTGAGTGCAGGGGAAAATACTAGCAAATTATGTATCTTACAAAGAACCAAGATATAGAATATTTATAATTTGTACTTTAATAAAAAGGCAAACTAATTTTAAAAATGAAAATTAAAGCTGTTAGCCTACTAAAATATCCTAAATATCTAAAATATCCAAAATTACAAAGAATAAAAATACCCAAATTGGCAGGGATGTGGACCACTCTGGAGGGAACATATATTACACCAACAAGAAATTCTAAGTATCTGCCAAGGAAATGAAAACATACTCACACCACAACTTGTCTACAAACATTTATAATAGTTAACCAATCTTATCCATGGGGGATACCTTTACCTTCCAAGGCTCCCAATGGATGTCTGAAACCTAGGAAAGTACGAAACCCTACACATATTTTTTCCCACACATACATACATACATACGTATGATAAAAGTTTTATTTAGGGACAATGAGATTAACAATAATAACTGATAATAGAACAATTACTACAAAATGATAAAAGCTGTATGAATATGGTCTCTCTCTCAAAACATCTTATGCTGTTGTCACCCTTCTTCTTACAATAATGTAAAATGATACAATGCCTATGTGACAAAATGAAGCGAGATTAATGAGGTAGGCATTATGATATAGCATTAGGCTACCACTTAAGGGTTACAAGAACACCAGCACCACAATACTGAGACTCTAGATCTGGTAACTGAGAGGGCTAAGCGATTTGTGGGCAGATGGCATATAGAGCATGGATATGCTGGACAAAGGGATGATTCACATCTTGGGCAGGATGGGGCAAGATTTCATCTTGCTATTCAGAACAGCATGTTATTAAAAACTTATAAATTATTTCTGGAATTCTCCATATTAATGTTTTCAGATCACAGTTGACTGCAGGTAACTAAAACTGCAGAAGGTACAAGGGGACACTGTACTAATTTATACCAACAAGTGAATGGATAAACAAACTCTGTGTAGAATACAGATCAATCTTAAATACTATTAACTCTTTGCCATCAATCTTGTATTCATAAAATGATTTATTTATACTGTTTGCCAACAACCAAAAGAAGAAACCAGCTCACAAAAGAGTTACATATATTGTAAACTGCCCATTAATAAAAATATTTTTGGAGGCAGGGAACATAGCTGAGTGGTAGAGTTCTGGCCTGGCCTGCACAAGGCCCTTGGTTTGATCTCCAGCACTGCAAAAATAAATACATGTCTTGGAAAACTGAGGAATTCTTATATTTTACTCTCTCTTGACAAATAACATGACCTTTTCCAAAAGTATGCTCTAGTATTCTTTAAATAGCTCCTAAGAGTTTGCTACTCCTTGGCTGAATAGTATGTCCCCACCACAAAATACTGCACAATGTTATAACATTTCTCCAAGATGAGTTTGTTTTCCAACTTAAAGTACCAAAAGAAAAAGCTTTTCTAAGTTCTTGCCTTTTTTTTCTACATATAACCGCATACTAAGAAAATGACAGATTGAAGTGGTCACCCAACTTTAGCTTGTGGTCATTTTCCCTCATTCCTTTCAACATGTAACCTTAGAAAAGGAGTTTACACAAATGTTCTCAATGGGGTCTCGGTGGTAAATGTAATCATGTCTAAACATTTATAAATTATTCTTTTTCTATTGCTAGTTTTATTTTTTAAAGTTGAAACATGATGGTTTAAAAAAGATGCATATTAGGATTTGTTTTTATGAATTTCACTCAAGATAACAAGGGGAATACCAGAATATTTTAGAACTGGATTGATAGTTTTAAGAACTACTATTCTGCCAGGCGCACGCCTGTAATCCCAGTGGCTCGGGAGGTGGAGGCAGGAGGATCGCAAATTCGAGGCCAGAGGCAGTCTGCGTAACTTAGCGAGACCCTGTCTCAAAAAGTAAAAAATGGGCTGGGGGTGCAGCTCAGTGGTCCAGCACTTGCAGAGCATGCAAGTGCGACACCCTAGGTACAACCCTCAGTACCACAAAAAAAAACCTACTATTCTAAACTTGTTTGCATTTTCCCGTCAATTTTCTAAGTATTCTCTCATGATCAATTGTACTTTGGAATATAATACTGGTTGAGTTAAAGAAACACTGGGGCTTAATATTATACTGTAGAAGTTTCAAACTATGTCAGGTTAGATAGAATCAGGCTATCTGGCGGGAAGGGCCTAGAAATCAAACTTTTTAACAAGTACACCAGGTGATTCTAGTAGTATTAAAGTTTGAAAACCCTCATTGAAGTCTCTTGCTATTGTTAGGTGCTACAGAGTCGGGTCCAACTCATAGTGACCCTCATAGGGTTTTCAACGTCTGAGTGTTTTGATATTGCTTCAGGAGTGGATTGCCATGTCCTCCTATATTTGCGGTGCTAGGGATCAAACCCAGGGCCTCAGAGACCACAGAGCAGCATTCTATCAATAGAGCTAAACCCTAGCTCCCTTATCTAAATCTAGGGAGTATAAGCTGCATTGGCCTCAAAACCCTGTCTTGAGCTGGGGGTGCAGCTCAGTGGTACAGCATTTGCTTAGGAAGAATGAGGTCCTGAGTTTGATCACCAGCACTTTAAAACAAATAACTTGTTTTGTTTGGCTTATGTGTATGTAAATTTAAATTTTTAATATGTAAATATGTAAAGTTAAAATTTTACATACACATGTATGTATATGTAAATTTTTAAATTACTTGCCAATACCTAACACTAGAGAAATTTTACACAAAAATCCAGCCTTAGGACTCCTGACTCCTCATTTGAACAGGGTGTGGTGGCTCATGCTTATAATACCACTGACTTGGGAGGTGGAGGGAGGAAGATCACAAGCTCAAGGACAGAGGCAGCCTTGAGCAATTTAGTGAGACCCTGACTCAAGATAAAAAATAAAAAGTGGGTTGGGAGTACAGCCCAGTAGTAGAACACGTGCAAAGTATGTATAAGGCCCTAGGTTCAACTCCCAAGTACTGCAAAAAAAAAAAAAAGCAAAGGTTCCTTCAATACTTTTCTTGACAATCTGTTGCAACTGAGTTTGTCCCCTCCTGTTTTACCCTGAGACTGCTGGTTCTCCATCTCAATAACCTGTGCTGTACTTATAAATTCATCAGGAGAACAAGGAAAGAATGGTGACGATCAAGTGAACCTTTTATTTAGTTAAGAAATGTACTGCTAGCCAGGTGTGGTGGTGCACACCTGTAATCCTAGCTACTCAGGAGGCAGAGGCAGGAGGATCGCAAGTTCAAGACCAGAGGCAATCTGCATAATTTAGTGAGACCCTGTCTCAGAAAGTAAAAAAAAGAAAAAAAGGGCTGGAGGTGCAGCTCAGTGGTACAGCACTTGCAAAAAGCATGCAAATGCAAGGCCCTGGGTTCAACCCCCAGTACCAAAAAATAAAGAACATATTGTTTAAACTTTTGCTTCAGCTAGCACTAAAGTATTTAATACTTTATGTAATACAGGTGTGACTAGTTTAAATACTTAATGCTTTATTTAATACAAATGTGGCTCACACCTGTAATCCCACCTATTCAGGAGGCTGAGGCAGGACACGCACAGGTTTGAGGCAACAGACCAGGCTATGCAACTTAGGGAGATTCTATTTCAAAATAAAATTAAATTAAAATAAATAAAGGGCCTGGGGGTATGACTGGTGGTAAAGCACATCTCTAGCATGCCCAAGGCCATGGGTTCAATCCCCTGACACTGCAAAAAATTTTAAATAGCTCTAATTTTTTTCTTTTTAGTTTTTTGAGATAGGTCCTGCTGTGTACCCCAGGCTGGCCTTGAACTTGTATTGATCCTCTGGCCTCAGCCTCCCAATACTGGGATTATAGGTGTGTACCACCACATCCAGCAATAGCTCTAATCAATCAATCAATCAATCTCTCTCTCCAGCCCCCAGTACAAAACTCTAACCCTATCTATACAAGTGTATTTTTCTCCCAATCTTCTTCTTGTGGAAAATTTAAATCAAAAGTTAAAACGTCATGATGTTTGCTTAAGGTGTAACTACTAAAGCTTGATGTTCTTTGTTACAGAATTGTTAACTTATCTTACTGTGTGTACTGTTCACCCTGTTAGCCACTTCCCGATTTCTTGCAATTGCTAAATTTATCTTACTGTGTGTCCTCTCTACCCTGTTAGCCACTTCCTAATTTCTTGCCCCATGTAAATGGTATCTGCCCTATTTCCATGGTAACTAGCTTAGATCAGTTAAAGTCTTGCCTAACCCACCTGCAGGTGGTGATGGAGGCTGTGCACATGTGGTTTCAGCTGAAAACCCCCACCCTGCTGTAAACTATATAACGCCAGGAGAACTAAAGTTTGGGATCAGACCTAAGAGGACTCGTTTCCTTGGGCTAGCCTGTTAGCTAACAATAAACTTTGTTGTTTTACCCTACTCCTGCTTCTCTCTCTGTTCTTTTGGTCTTCCCCAACCCCCTACAACATTCTGAGACAGGATCTCACTATGTAGCCCAGGCTGAATCCCAACTGCTGGGATTACAGGCATGTACCATCTGGCCTACATGTGCAGGTACCAGTATATTTCTAAGTATAATTTATTAAAGCCTTGTTCTTTAGGATAAAAACAAAACATTCCCTTCTAATTTAAATGCTTTCCTTGAACTTCTTTCAATAAAATTGGGAGACTGAAATTACAGAAAAGTCTGGAACTCCAAACACCTCAGTATTGAATATCAGAGCTTTTATTACCTACGTTCTCATTCATTCAATTCCAAGTGTCATGTTCAGGCATATACGAACCCTTATTTCTAGAATTATGTAAAATTCAGATTTGAGTTGGCCACTAGACTGTTTAATCATCTAAAATATAAATAGAGTTGGCCCTGGGCTGGGCATCCATGGATTCAACCAGCTACAGATGGAAAATATTGAGAAAAAAGTGTCTGTATTGAACATGTAGACTGTTCCTTCTTGTTATTCCCTACACAATATATTTTAATAACTACTTGCACAGTATTTATATTGTATTAGGTAATATAAATAATCTAGTGATGATTTAAGGTATACCAAGTTTTGCATAGGTTACATACAAATGTATAATGAACTTGAGCAGCCACACATTTTAGTACCCATGGGGGTCCAGGAACCAAACACCCACAGATACGCAGGAACACCTGTAAAAGAAACCCTAAAATGTGTCTTAGAATTAAGAACTAGGGCCAAGGTGAGGTAGTAATAGTTCAGTAGCAGCACATGCTTAGCATTCAGAAGACCATGGTTTTAATCCCCAGCACATTAAAAAAAAAAAAAAAAGAAAAGAAAATGTAAGTTTCACCTCTACTAACTTCCCAACAGGTAAGCCACTTCAGACCAAACTAGTGTGAAGGACCTGAGATTCTCCTCTACTTGCACGCACACATAGTAGCCTATCAGCACAAAGGAATGTGCAGGAATTGAGAGTCTGCTCTACTTGCAAACTACAAAGTGGCCTACAAGCGTTTCCCTGATGGAGATAGAAGGCAAGAGATTAGAAGGTCAGAGACAAAGGGCAGTTCATTACTTACAGTAATAGCATAAGCCAAAGTATCAACATTTTGGCGCTGGTTCTCAGAGCTCCAATTCCCACAGCGGGATGTGAAGAGGGGCAACTGACACCTGAACAAGCAGTGGGTTGTGTTAAAAGAGAGGAACACTAAACTTAGGGAACCCTAATCTTTTATGATGGACAATAAGCATACCGACTCTGTGGTCCAGAAGAATACCTTATCTTTATTATACTGGACAGTATGCATGCGTGCCCTTTGCTGCAGCGGAAGTCACTATCTCTTTTTTCCAAGACTATCCTTATACAACATCCCTGAAAACAAAACAGAAACAAAGAGCAGCCAGTACCTCACTGGCAAGAACAGAGAAATGGAGGGAACCATGGACAATTGTCTCCTACAACTAGAGAATGTTCTTAAGATAGTTAAATAAATGGCTTCAAGACCAATATTTATTTAAAACATCAATTTCATACACCCTTGACCTATTATAATTATTTAATTATCATATTACCTCAGATCAGCTATTCCCTTTAAAAAGAGGGCATTAAAATGATTTCCCGACGGGTGTGGTTTAGCTCAGTTGGTAGAGTTCTGCCCTGCGCAGAGGCCCTAGGTTCGATCCTCAGGATAGCAAAAATAGGAGACGGATATGGCAGCCCACTCCCGAAACAATCCCCAAAACAATCAGCCATTGAACACCCTATGAATAGCAGAGAAGCACTGACAATGGTGCCGGGCATGGCACAGTGTCGCGGAGTGTTCGTTCTGTTGTTGCTACGAGCCGGACCTGACTTGATGGCACCTAACAACAACAACAACAACAACGTGGTGGCACACGTCTGTCATCCCAGCACTCAGGAAGCTGAGGCAGGAGGACTGAGATTTCGATGCCAACCTGGGAAATAACAATGTACAAAACAAACAAACAAAAAAAAAGTGCGGGGGGTTGGGGAGAGAGATTTCTCTTTCCCAGGTACTTTGTATTTTTTCTTTTTAAAGGACATGTTCAAATATTTGGTAATACCAACATTAAAAAACCTCCAGTGTTCTACTAGAAACAACTGACTTTAACTTACTTTAAATGCTTCAAACCTGTTAATGCTAGAAATGGGAACAACCTGTCAAAAGTCTCATTATCCAGTAACAAACACCACAAAAGCGAACAGTAACTTCTAATCGCTGCCTACAAAATACAGGAAAACACTGCAAACGCAAGTCACTTTGATTTCTCTTTGCCCTTTGCCGTCGCACTCAAAATAAAACCTTCGAAAGCAGCAAACAAAACACAGTCTCTGAGTTCCTTTGTCCCCAGCAGAGGGGAAGAGAGGAGGATTGGAAGTCATTAAGGTAAAGAACCCGAAACATGCAAGACAGAAAACAGACGGCATCCAATCTGCAATCAATCATCAAAGAAAGTCACCATCACTTAATCTCCTTCTCCGCTCCAGCTCAAAGAACGTGGGGTATAGACGAGATGATTAGGCTCAGATGGACCCGGACAAAGCTCCGCGGAGGCAGCGGGGCGGCAGTTAACTAGATGCAGCCGGCGAAGAACCGCGCGATACGCTCTATGGGATCCCGACTTGCTCAGAGCTCTGCAAAAGTGCGGGTCGCACGGGCCACCCGGCCCCGAGGGAGAACGCCGAGCTGCAGCGGCGGCGCGGCCAAGTCCCCGGCGCCCGGGGAAGTTACTCCGCGAGCTGCAGAGCGCGCGGGCCCTCCATGTCACCGCCGCCGACACAGACCCTCCTCCGCGCCCCTCCCCCGCCGCGCACCCCGGGCGGCGGCGGCGTGACAGCCGGTCGCTCCGCACAAGGGCACCCACCGCCTCCCGGGGCCCCTCCGCGGTTCCCCCCGCGCCCACCTCTCACCTTGGGTGGCGAACGGCGAGGAGCCGCTGACCAGCGAGCCAGGGGAGGGGACGGGCGGCGGGGTCTCGCCCGAGCCCAGCAAGGGCGCCGGCAGCATGAGGTAGCGCTGGGGCGCGGGCAGGCAGCGCTGGCAGAAGGAGTGCAGGCAGGGCAGCAGCTTGGGCGCCCGGCTCTGGATGTTCTGATGGCACACGGCGCAAGTGTCCAACAGGTTGAGCCGGGCCGCCTCGCCGCCGCGCTCCGAGTCCGGGCCCTGCCGACTCTCGGCCTCGTTCTCCCCGCTCGGCGCCGCCGTGGGGCCCCCGGCGGGCGCCGCCGGAGCCGCGGCCGCCGCTGCCTTCTCCACAGCCACCTCCATTGTCCTGCCCCGCCGCAGCCGCCGCCGCCGCCGCTGCCGGGGAAGGGGGAGCGCGATCCCCCGCCCGCCGCCCCCGAAGACCTCCTCCTCTTCCTCTTCAGAGGCCGCTCCGCTGACCCGCGGAGAGCGGGCGAGGGAGGGAGAGCCGGGAGGAGGAAGCCTCCTCAGGCTCCCGGGATCCGCCTCCCAGGCGGCGCGGCCGGAAGAAGGGAATCTGTCAGCGGGGACTGTTCGCCGCGCCGCCGAGGCTACGCCGGGTCCGCTTCGCCAACCGCTGCCGGCGCTCGCGGATTCCGCCCAGCCCGCCCTTGCCTCCCAGCCTTTCTCTCCCGCCCGGAGACCCAGTGCGGGCCCCGCCCCCGCCTCTCTCTCCCAGCAACCGGGGCGACGGCGAGGAGTGCGCTGCCCAATAGCAGCCGCGCCTGGCGAGGGGGCGGGGCCTGACGAAGCCCGCGAGGCCCGCACGGCGCGGCGGGAGGCTGGGAATGGGAGGTGCCTGCCGGGCCCCGCCCCCTCCGGACTCCAAGAATGGCGGCCTCTGATTGGGTCTATCAGTGTGTTCCGCTCCTCTGAAAAGATTAAGGGTTCATTTGTTAACGAGCAGGCACCTAATTCGGCCAGAGAGTGTTAGCCCCTCCTACGGGGAGGGGCTCCACCTGGTTTACTCATCGCGGTTAATTAACTGCCTCGAAAACTCTGTTTTTACTACTAGAAACGGGATCTTGTAAGAGGAATAGATACAGTGAGAGGGTCAGAAGAGGACGGAATGGTGGTAGTGAAGTGCACATAAGGAAAGAATCAAAAACATATTGTGTGAAAGAGATTGTGGAGACAGCATGGAGTTTGAATTTGAATTTATTTTTGTATTTATTCAGCTCCATGATGAATGCATATGAATAAGGAGGAGTGAGGAGTCTCTTGCAAATCGGAAAAATTTCTTAAATTGTCTATGGAAAAAGGTGAAGTTAATTTTTATGGTCAGGATTTTGCTTTTTAAATTTTTTTGTTAACAGTTTATTTTTGGTTTCTTCGAGACAGTGTCTTCCTATGTAGCCCAGGCTGACCTCGAACTTGTGCTGGTATTCCTGCCTCTGTCTCCGGAGTGCTGGGATTACAGGTGTTCACCACCATGCCTGGCTGAGTATTTTGTCTTTTAAATGAATAAAAGTAGTCCTTTGTCCGAGGAATTAATATGTGAAGACTTGCAAATATCTTTCTTGCATAAATATGGCATTATTAAATGAAAATAAGTCTCAACACTGGTATACAAACAGTTCATAAATGTTTTTTTCATTTCTTCTCTTTCCCTTTCACAACTATAACAGAAATTACACACATTTTCAATCCAAAACTGACCACTCCCTCAAGGAGCTTGAAGAATAGAAATAGAGTGAAAGAAACAAGTTTTTGTACACACATGACTAAAAATATGCATGTGCAATGCCAGACTCCCACCTGTAATCCCAGCAATGCGGGAGGCCAAGGCAGGAAGATGGTTCCAGGCTAGAATCAGCCTGCTCAACTGAGTGGAACCCTATCTTAAAATAAAAAATTTAAAAAGGGTTGGGGATGTAGCTCAGTGGTAGAGCACTTGCTTAGCACAAGGCCCTGGGACCAATCCCTAGGAACAACAAATGCCCCAACCTGCGGGGTTTTTCAACAGGGACCTAGATTAGGGGGCAAATGAATGGGAGAGACAAGAGACACGAAGAACGAGAGCAAGACAGGCTGTCTGATCAAGCTCCAAAGTCTTTAATTTTTTGCTGTAGCTTATATACACATGGGAGGGGGAGGTACAAAAATATCACAAGGGTCAGGGACTTTCCAGAAGTCTTCAGTTCTTCCTGTAACCCTGACAACCGCTATCAGATGGTAATCCCAGTTCAAAGGTCACAATGCCCTGTGACTCAACATGTGCTATTTTCACCACACCCTGCACTTTTCCATCAGGGTATCTCGTAAAAGGTTACTTATGGTCTTGGCTCCTGGCATCTCCTCCCTTTTAACAATTTTAAAAGTAGGCATTTAGTAAGGGTGGGGAATGTGAATCTCTTACCGTCTGGTAAGTGGGCTTTAACCAGTGGGGGGAAGTATTGACCTGAATCCTCCCTGATTAGGATGAAGGCCTTTGGTGTCTTTTTGGGGAGGAGAGGCAGGGCAGAATTTTGAGAATTTGACACCAATCTCTATGCAATTCAGGTTTACTTCTCAGGGGACTCAGAGATGGACTAGTGGTCCTCCCCTTGCGGTGCTCAGCCTCGCACCCCTTGTCTGGTGCCCACGCCATGCCGGTGCTGGCATATATAGCTCTGAGTTCTATATAGCTCCTAAAGGAGGTCTTTCACCCTCAGGTTCTGCCAAGCCTCTGTCAGCCAGATCGAGTCTATGATAATATACCTGTAGGGGCCTTGATGCCAGGGAGTCAATCTGTTGTTTTATGAAATTTATAATTTTGTTAAATATAAAGGGTCCCAGTGTGACCATCAACAAAAAGGCTAATCAAGGGTCCCACAAGGGGTATCAAGAGAGAAAACATAGAAGATTTCCACCAGTTATCAGCTGTGGCAGAAAATTTTTGTTTCTGTAATTCAATGTTAAGTTTATGTAATTGTTGAAATTGCGTTTCAACTAGGCCAGATTCATTAACATAAAAACAGCATTCTTTCTTTAGGAATAGACAGGTACCTCCTTTTTCAGCGGTCAGAAGATCTAGTGCTCGTAGATTCTGTAAAGCAACCTGGGCAAGGGAAGTTATCTGTCATTGTAAGGATACCAGGGATTCAGCCGAACCTTCCACTGCCATAGCAAATTGAGAGAGTTTGGCAGTAGAAAGGAGGGAATGTCCCAAGGCTCCTCCGGCCAAGCTGGTGGCTACTACAGATGTTGCATGGGAGACACCAGCCACCAAAGGGAGGAAACCAGCACGCTTCATTCTAGAGGGCGAAGGGCTGTTCCACCCCAAGTACTCAGCTGGAGTGAGCAGAGTCAATTGAGGCATCAGAGTAACTGGGAGGCATAACATTTTTGAGTCTATGAGGTGAGAAATGTTTTTGAAAAGAGTGCCATTGCACCAAAAGAAAAACCCATCAAGGGCTAATATCCGTGAGCTAGGCGGGATGGTTTGATTACAAAGATTAGTACTAGCGTTGGAATAGCAAAACAAAAACTGTTCTTGATCTGGACTAGAATATAAGGATACATCAAAAATGGGAAAAAATGATCTATCTCATCTGTTGCCTCATTATTGGAGGCTTCGTTATCGGACTGGGCTGGCTCATTTTCCTCTTCCTTGGAGGAATTATTTTCTTTATCTGAGGAGGCCCCCTTTGCGGTGTGACTATCCCCATTTTGGGTAGAGTCGGGAGTATTTGTGGATTTAGAACGGTGACTGGGAATGCCAGCATGGATCTTTGAGGTTTTTGAGATTTTGGTTTTACTTTGACCATAGCTGGGGTGGGCACTAAGGACAAGGAGCTTAATTCAGAGTTGAGCACCCTAAATTCTTTAATCAGATTTAAATGTTCTCTCTTTTCTTCTATTAGCTTCCTGAGAGAGCTGTTTTTTTGGGCTAAGGCTGCTTTAGCCTTGGTAGTATAATCTGAAACATTGGCCAAGTCAAGGACTGGGGCACAAAACGGCGGTGCGGTGGCATAGGGCGGCGGTCGGGAATTTAAAGATGGCCAGTCGGGATTATGATATTTAGCGGCCTCCTCTTTTAGAGAAGCGGCCTCTTTGGGGGTAAGAAAATCATCAGGCTCACCATTGGGGGACCAGTTAGGAGAAATCAAGGAAGGGTAAATTTGAGAAGGGGGGGCAGTGGGTTTGGGAGTGGGTTTTTTGTTAGTTGGAACCTCATTAATTTCAGGGACCAGTTCCTCTAAAGGGGGTATCTGAATGGAGACTGATTCACAGATGGAGTTGGGGGGCAGGAATTTTTTTGTAAAATTTCCTCTCCTTTTTTTATAACCTTTTTTAATTCTGGGGAGAATCTCAACACCTGAAGAATATCATTAATGAAGTTCCAATAAGAGAAAACCTGAACTGGGACCCTTTCGGGTCCAAAAGTTTTATAATAGTCTTTAAAACAATCACCTACTCTTGCCCATCTAGTTTCATCAATGCTACCTTCTAGGGGAAACCAAGGACAAATGTCATTAACAAAAACAAAAAAATTGATAAGATCCTTCTTTTTAACCCGAGTCCCTCGTGTCTTGAGAGATTCCTTAAGACCCTTAAGAAACAGGTCACGTTTACTTAATGCTTGTCCCATAATTGCGTTGCTTTTCTCTTACTGTTTCGGATCAATCTCACAGGCGGGCGACTCTGTGGCGATCACAATGCGGATCTTCGCTCACTTCTGCATGGAAGCGGCGATCCTTGAGTATGCGGCCGACATCAGGGAGCGACGTTCATTTGGACCCCAGGCCCTCCAACCCCATGTTGAGGCACCAGCTGCCCCGACCCATGGGGTTTTTCAACAGGGACCTAGAGTAGGGGGTAAATGAATGGGAGAGACAAGAGACACGAAGAACGAGAGCAAGACAGGCTGTCTGATCAAGCTCCAAAGTCTTTAATTTTTTGCTGTAGCTTATATACACATGGGAGGGGGAGGTACAGAAATGTCACAAGGGTCAGGGACTTTCCAGAAGTCTTCAGTTCTTCCTGTAACCCTGACAACCGCTATCAGATGGTAATCTCAGTTCAAAGGTCACAATGCCCTGTGACTCAACATGTGCTATTTTCACCACACCCTGCACTTTTCCATCAGGGTATCTCGTAAAAGGTTACTTATGGTCTTGGCTCCCGGCATCTCCTCCCTTTTAACAATTTTAAAAATAGGCATTTAGTGAGGGTGGGGAATGTGAATCTCTTACCGTCTGGTAACTCCTGGCAAACAAAAATAGAAAAGAAAAAGAAAAAATGTTTACTATGTGCCATTTTAAAAAGTACATCTGAACTGGTACCTGGACCTTAGATCAGAGTAGGATGGGGTCATGAAAGGCTTTGCTAACATTGAGAGGATCCTGGAAGAATAAATTGGATGGCGTCAGGGGAGGGCAAACTCAGGCCGTCTACCCTTTTTTCAGCACTTTACCTTTCCTTTCCTACCAATCATTTTTCCAAGCAAGTTGTTAAATCCAATCCTCCTAGATGCCAGGTATGAGGTTCTGCTACTAAATTATAGGGAAAATTGGGAGGAAATTGGCAAAAACTCCCAAACTGGGAAAATGGCGTTTGAATATCTGGTTTGTAAGTTAGAAACCTAGGCAAAATGAAAGTAACTTGGTTGCATGTTTGTACAAAACCCTTCCTGATTGGACAATTGGACTGAAAGCTGATTGGCTCAGGCCATTCCATGGGCGAGCTACATAAAGAGCTGCGCTGTGGCAGCTCGACCCTTTTGGCACAGCTCTTTTAGGCCTTTTTTGGCACCCCTTTCTGCGCCTTCTCGCCTGTTCCTGCCTGGACCACCGATGAGGAAACACCTCTCTCGCTGCTCTCCCCTGTACCTTTGGTGAGGAAAAAACGCTCTCCCGTCGCAATCATCAACAAGGAAAAGAACCTGCTCTCTCTCTGATCACCAATGAAGCAACAGCTGTCTCCTCGTGACCAGCAAGATGACCAACACAGGTGTTTGCCCCTGGAAGGCAAATGTGCCTGAGGATTTTCCTTTCTCCCGTCTCCTCTGGGGTCCCGAGAGCCGCAGGAGTCTGCGCCCCTCACCTGAGGGTCCCGAGTGAATTGTGTTTAGTATCTGTGTGTGCGGCGGCACAGCCCATCCGAACCTCCAGGCCGGACCGGAGGCGCGTGCCCCACATAGAGTTGGCGCCCAAACGTGGGGCCCAACATAGTTGGTGCCCGAACAGGGACCCAACATAGTTGGTGCCCGAACAGGGACCCAACATAAATGATATTCACTGGCTATTTATTTTGCATAGTATGGTTGACCTTGACCTTTTGTATTCGTGGGTTGTGCATTCTTAGATTCAGCCAACCTTAATTCAAAATTATTCAGAAAAAAAATTGCTCCTGTGCTGAACAAGTGCAGACTTGTTTTCCTTGTCATCACTTCCTAAACAATACAGTATAATTTAAGTAGCGTGAGAAAACCAAAAGTACTTTGAGAGACTCAGGATTTGGGTAAAACAATAAATTTATTGCTATGGCAAGGTCAGCCCAAGAAAACAAGTCCTCTCGGGATTGACCCTAAGCATTTGTTTTCCAGGATAATATAGTTTACAGCAGAGTGGGGGTTGTCATGGAAATAGGCAGCTAAGGCGTAAGGAGATGGGAGGTGACTCACAGGGTGCAAGATAAGTTTTACATATACAGCAAGATAAATGGAGACTAAAGGTGACTCATAGGGTAGAGATTGTCATGGAAATAGGCAGATAAGGAACAAGGAGAGGGGAAGTGACTCACAGGTTAGAATGCAAGATAAGTTTTACATATACAGTAAGATAAATTTAACAAGTCTTTAATAAGGAATACTAAATTCTAGTAGTTATATTTTAAGCAAACATTATGACATCTTGATTTTTGATTGAAATTTTCTACAACATAACTTTATAGTGTTGACATTGTGTTAGGAACAAGTTGTAGGGATATGGCCTGGAGAGGAAGGGAAAGAGCATGGCCTGAGCCTGCTTGGCTCGAGGCTTATCTAGCCTACCTCAAGGCCTAAGTCAAGAGGTCAAGGCAGGATGCTGCCACCCCATGCAGCCAGGGCCTGTCCCTTTTCCACTCTTTAGCCATCTGATAGGTTACTCCCTATCACCTCATTTGAATAGTCATCTGATAGGTTATGCCCTAGTCACCCCATACCTCCTGATTGGTCAGTCACCTAGCATCCCTGATTGGTTGGCCCAATAGAGCAGTTAGAGCAGTTGGAGCAGTTGGAGCAGTTAAGATGTCACAGATTCTAAATAGTTGAAGGGAGCAGTGAGCTGTGATGGACAGAGAGCTGTGACTAAACAATGAGTTGTGACCAAACAGAGAGCTGCGATCAAGCAGAGCTGCAATGGACAGGGCAACAACCAGCAGAGCTGTAACACTGAGTTGTAACCCTGAGCTGTTATCGATAGAGCTGTTTGGGAATAACATAGGGCTGAGCCACCCTCAGGGAATAAAGCAGAGCAGTTGGTGTCATCCAGCCTCCCGTGTGGTATCTCCATCATCAAACAACTCAAAAGTAGTGGTCCTATCTCTGTCTGCGTGGGGTTTTGTCTTCAGGGCCTGGAGAAGTGCCCCACAACTGTTATGCCCAGAGTTCGGGTTCCCCCAAAGATCACCAGGGAGTCCAAAGTCACATGCAAGAACAAAGAGCCTTTATTAAAGCTATGCAGCGGTTTAGTGTCAGGACCCCGACTTGTTGCTGGATAAAGGTTTTTATTGAGGGTTACAGGTGGGGGTAGGGATGTGTAAAGGACTGGTGGTCTTCTGGGTTAGGTTGGATCTGTGGTTGGGGATTGGCTGGGGTACTAGCCTAGTTGCTTAAGCATGTTATCTGTTTCTGTCAGGGGGTTTGGTAGTCCTCAACAATTGCTGCCTGCATCTGCAGCCCTTTTGATCTATGCCTTATCTCCTGGATTGTAGCTCTGTGGTTCCTCTAAGAAGCAAAGTGACTCTGAGGTCAAACTTCAGAGAAGGTATGGTATTTGAAATGGCGCCTGTGAGATGGTGTCCTCGGATAAGATAGGGTCATTCGGGCTCTTGGTCAGGCTGGGCATCTCAACAACAAGTGATCTAGAAATGATTGCATGTAGGATGAGCTGGGTACTGTGACCCATGCCTGTATTCCTAGCTACTCTGAAAGCTGAGGCAAGAGGGTCATAATTTCAAGGCCAGAGGCAGCCTGCACAACTTAGAGAGATGCTGTAAAAAAAGAAAGAAAGAAAGAAAGAAAGAAAGAAAGAAAGAAAGAAAGAAAAGAAAAGAAAAAAAGAAAAAATATATATGTGTGTGCTGGGAGGGTTGCTCAGTGGTGGAATGCTTATTTAGCATGAACAAGAGCCTGGGTTCAACCCCCAGTACTTCAAAAGAAGAAAAGAAAGGAGAAGAGAAGAGAGGGGAAGAGAGAGAGAGACAGAGACAGAGACAGAGACAGAGACAGAGACAGACAGACACACAGACAGACAGACAGACACTGGGGGAGAGAAGGGGGAGAGACAGAGAGAGAAAGGGGGGGGAGAGAGAGAAAGAGAGAGAGAGAGAGAGAGAGAGAGGGAGAGAATTTGCTTACATAATGCAAACACTGAGCCATTTTATGTAAGGGACTTGAGCATCTACAGATTTTGGTATCTGTGGCCCCCCTGGAACTAATGCCCTTCAATACCCAAGGGAGACTGGAGCAGTTTCGTGGATGTTACTTTGCATAAGAATTGCTTGAGGGTTGGAGTCTTTGCTTAGTCATTTGTTGTTGTTCTGTGCCCTCAAGTCATGTCCAACTCATAGCAACCCTCATAGGGTTTTCAATGGTTGATTTTTGGGGATTGCCCTGGGAGTGGACTACCATGTCATTCTCCTGTGTTTGCAAAAGTATGCTTTAGGTCCTGGGTTCAACGCCCCAGTACAGGAAAAAACAAAAACAAAAACAAAAAAAAAAACAAAAAAACAAAAAAACAACCTGAGACGCATACTTAAATGCAGGTTTTTGGATCTGTTTCCATGTTTAATTTGGATTGCATCTCAGGTAATTCTGATCTAAGTCATCCAGAGTCACCATTAGAGAAACAAAAGCCTATACCAAAATCTTCACCCAAAATCTTCACCCATCTGTAAGTCTCTTCCTGATTTCATCTGTATAGGACTCTCAAGCCAAAGCTTCTCCTCCTTTTATATTTTGTGCTTCAGCAACTGTAATGCCATTCTACTTTGCACATGCTGTTCCCTTTGCTTTTTCTTCAAAATTCATACTTACCTATTGTCCCCTCAAACCACCCCAAAGTTCATCTCTCCTTCCTCAATACTCAGTTCCTCCCCTGTATTTTTAGAGCTCTACCTTGAAAGACTTCACTAGGAAAGCAAATTTTGTATTCTAAATTAATGTTCTTCATATGCTAATAATTCAGTACATAGGTGGTACACAGAATTTTAAAGAAAGTACCTCTTATTTCTCAGATGGAGAAAGAAGTAATAAGAGGCAAAAATTGAGAAGCCTTGTTTTGGCAATATTCCATACAACTCGATGCCACCCACTAGATTAAAGTTGTTCAAATTGTCATGCATAATCAGTTTTGTAGAAAATTATCTTCCATATTTTTAGGCTTCTGTTATGGTTTGAATAGGAAATGTCCCCCACTGGTTCATGTGTTGAAGACTTGGTCACCAGCTGATAGCACTATTTTGGGAGGTAGGGGGAATTTTAGGAGGTGGGGCCTGGCTGGAGGATGTAGTTCACTGAGGGCATGCCCTGGAAAGATGTACCTTGTCCCCAGCCCCTTCCCATCTCTCTCTGCTTTCTGGCTGCCACGCAGTGAGTAACTGTTCTGCCATGCACTTTCCACCATGAAGTTCTGCCTCACTACAGCCCAGAAGCAACAGAACCAGCCCACCATGAACTGTACCCTTTGAAACTGCGAGCCAAAATAAATCTTTCCTCCTTTTAAATTGTTTCTCTGAAGTTTTTGTCACAGAAACAAAATATCTGACCAATACACCTTCTTAACTTCATGTAATTAAAAATATCATACATTTTATTTTGTTCAGATATATGTAGCTCCTGTCTTTAAGTCCAGAAGATGAATTTATTCTTTGAGTTCTTGTTTCTAAGTCATGTGATTTCCTCATTAGGATATTGCTGTCCTTCCATGCATATTGCAAATATATTTCACAACGATCCACAACTACCCATGGATTATTCTTCCTTAATTACAGCTATCAATCTATCCTTCTCTCTTGTTCTAGAATTTGCTATGGCTGTCTTCTGTCTCATTCCTATTTGATTTTCCTGCTGGATGTCAGCACCATCCTATACCCATTCTATGCCCACCTTAATTAGATGACTTGCCATTTTCTAAACCAACTCCTGGGGCTGGGGATTTAGTTCAGTTGGTAGAGTGCTCACTTAGCACGCATTGAGGCCCTGAGCTCAATCCCCAGCACTGCAAAAAAATTTTTAAATAAAAAAATAAAAATAAAAAAATAAATAAGCCCACACTTTCCAACAACGATAAGGAGATAAAGGATGTCTAGGTTGGAAGTGGCAGGCCATCAATAAAGACAATGTAAAGTCCCAATCCCATGGCCTGTTACTCACAAATAAACAATCTGGAGTGACTAGATGACCCACTCACCTCAGAAAGAGGAACATCTTGAGCAGCAGTGCCAGAGATGAAAGACTACCACTTCCCCCTCCTATACCCATCTCCTCCTCCATACCCAAAGGACCCTATAAAAATAACTCCTCCTTGTCAGGCAGCAGCTGCTCCTCTTAGTAGGACCAGCCTGCCTTTACCAAGGTGCTTATAATAAAAGCCTTTTGCTTCACCTTAGGCCTAGTGTGATGATGTGATCTCCCTCTGGTCAGACCTAACATATGGTGCCAAAAACAGGGAGCTTATAGGAAGCAGCCATAGCCTCTTGTACAGGATTGACTGAGATCTCACCTCACTGGACACCAGGACTTCACCCTTCCTCACCTGAATCATCTAAACCAGGCCAATTTATATATTTTTTCCCATTGGATAAAGTTTGTTTCTTCTCTCTCATTCCATTCTGAGATGCTTCATAAACCAGGACAATGTCCCTTTTGAAACCCAGTACTGGTCAGAGTGCCCTCTCTCTGAGGATTAGCCAAGCTTTGCCTCTCTGGACCTGTCCCATTCAGGGATGCCTAACTGTGATGGGCCTCACTCTGGCCTCACTGTGGTGAACCCTGTCCATTCATTCCTTCTGCTTGGGGTAGTGGACACCCTTCTTCTGGCACACAGTGCTGAGGATGAGTTGGAGAAGTGTCAAGCTCTCCATTATGGGTAATTCTCAAGCATCTGTCTAGCAGACTACTCCTAAAGAACTTCAGACCTTGGACCTGGCCCAAGATTTGAGATACACTGGATAATGAAACCTAATGGCCCCAGAATGGGAACTTTGATTTCAATATTTTGGCAGACCTAGATAATTACTGGGGCTGGGATTTAGCTCAGTTGGTAGAGTGCCGCTCTGCAGTCTCTGAGGTCCCAAGTTCAATTCCCAGCACCGCAAAATGGGAGAAGGACATGGCAACCCACTCCCTAGGCAATCCTGAAACAGTCAGCCATTAAAAGCCCTATGAGGGTCGCTATGAGTCAGACTTGACTCGATGGCACCTAACAACAACAACAACAGATAATTACTGGGCTGAGCTTTAGCTCAGTTGGTAGAGCACTGCTCTGCAGTCTCTGAGGTCCTGGGTTCAATTCCTAGCACTGCAAAAATGGGAGAAGAACATGGCAATCCACTCCCAAGGCAATCCCAAAAAAAACAATCAGCCATTGAAAACCCTATAAGGGTTGCTATGAGTTGGACACAACTCAAGGCACCTAACAACAACAACAACAACAACAACAACAACATAATTACTGCAGAAAACTGAAAAAAACAGGCCAAAGTTCCTTATGTCCAGTCCTTTTTCACACTCAGGACATGGCCAGACCTTTGTGACCCTTGCTCTCCCTCTCAAATGTACCTTCACCAAGAGCCTTCAATTTCTAACCACAATAGTGATCTTTCCTCTTTCTCCAATTTTGACCCTGTCCATCATCGTCCTCCCGCAGCTCTGGCTCCTCCTGCACTAGCTCCTCCTGCTCCAGTTCCTCCTGCTCCAGCTCTTCTTTCAGATAAACCAATTCTCCACCTGGTGCCCCAGCCTCTACCCTACCCTTAGCTCATAACCCAAACCTCCACTCCTGTACTGTCTCATACCCTATCTGGTGCCCTTGTTGGCTCTAACACCTTCTCTTCCTTAACCTCCTCCACCTCTTCCCAAACTCCTGTTCTAGAATGTCAGATTCTAGTCCTTAATCTTAAATTTATCTCTCAGATATTAGACATAAACTTCAGAAACTAGAAACTGGCCCTCAAACTGCGGAGTGAGAACTTGTAGACCTGGCCTTGAAGGTTTTGAATAATCATGACGAGGCAGAAAAACAACAGAAAGTCTCTGAACTCCAGATGGTAGCCTCCACCATCAGGGGCCCCACTAAGGGCTCTCCAGCCCAAGCCCCATGTCGAGGGCAACAGAAGAGCTCACAATGCAAATCTACAGGACCTTGTTTCAAATGCAGCCTGACTGGTCACTGAGCAAAGCAGTTCCCTAATCCCAAGCCACCCCCAAAGCCATGTCCTATCTATCCTGTCCTGGACCACATTGGAATCTGGACTGTGGACAGGCTGCACAGAGCCAGGCTCTGTCAGCTCTGCAGGTACAACTAGGGAATGGCCATGATTCTTTCAACCTCCTGGGTCTCACCACTGAAGACTGAGGCTGCCCAGGGCTGGATGCACCAACAATCATAACAACTTCCTAGCCATGGGTAACCCTGATGGTGGCAGGTAGACCAATTTCTTTCCTTATTGATACTGGGGCAACCTACTCTGCCCTCCCTGAATTTCAGGAACCTCTTCGCTGGTTGGAAATTTCTATTGTGGTTATTGATGGTCATATTTCTGAACCATCACCCACCCAGGAAATATCCTGTACCTTTGAGACCTACATTTCTCTTCATTTGTTTTTAATTCTGCCTACCTGTCCCACTCCTTTATTGGGCTGAGAAGTCCTTGCAAAATTTAAAACTACCCTGCTCCTTTAGGCCCTCTGCCTGAAACACTGTTACCCGCTTCCTATCCCTCTGTTCTATTCCCGAATAAGTTCTCTCTTTTCTATTGATAACAATTTCTGCCTACATAATCAAGGCATATTCTTTCTTTGTAGGACAAACACATATTTTTTTGTCTTCCTATCAATTGAACGGGGACTTGTACCAGAACTTTCCTTACTCCAGACATCAACGTAGCCCTTAATAACCAATTTGTTTTAGTACCTCTATCAGCTTCTATGCCTGCCTATAGCCCTGTGGCATCCGATCCTGTCAGATCTCGGAAGCTAAGTAGGGTTGGGCCTGGTTAGTACCTGGATGGGAGACCACTTGGGAACACCAGAAGCTGTAGGCTTGGGAGAAGGACCTGGCAACCCCCTCCCAAAAATCAATCTGCCATTAAAAACCCTATGAACAGCAGAGAAGCACTGACAATAGTGTTTCCCCTGTTGTACAGAGGGTCACTATGAGTCGGATACCAACTTGACGGCACCTAACAGCAACAATCAGCTTCTATAAGGCCCAAATGCTTGGCTGTTACTCCTTTACTAGTAAGCCTGGGAATTGCTGTCAGTGCTGGGACAGAAATCTGTGGGCTCACAACATTTACAACATATTATAGGTACCTGTCCCAACATCTGCCAGAAACCTTATAAAATATTGCCATGTAGCTCAATGTCCTACAAGATCAAATAGACTCATTGACAGGCATAGTCCTCCAAAATCAATGAGGGTTAGACCTCTTCACTGTTGAAAAAGGAGGTATCTACATGTCCTTGGGAGAAAAATGCTGTGCCTATGCACATAAGTCAGGAATAGTCTGAAAAGGTGCCAAAAAACCAAGCCAAACCAAACCAAAACAAAAAACCTCCTAAAAAAGGCCTCAAGTATAAACTAACAGTTGTCAGATTATTGGGGATCTTGGTTTCTTCAGGTACCTTGGATGTCCTGACTTCTCCTTATGGGGCCCTTGATAATTCTCCTATTGGCTTTAATGTTTGGTCCTTGCCTAATCCCACTTCTTTCTCATTTCCTACAGGACCACATATAGGCCATGGTCAATTGAACTGTGGGACAATATGTTCTCCTACAAGCTAGAGAGTATCATCCCATCCCCCAAATGGATTCCATATAATTTTTTTCTGTTAGGTTGTCCACAATGCCCCATTGCCATGCAACAAATAGACAAAGAGAAACAATGCCCCTCTCTTCCTCTTTCCTTCTATATATATATAATATAAAAATGGGAATATAAGGTCCCAACCCCCATGGCCTATTGCCCACAGATAAACAATCTTGAGCAACTAGATAACCCACTTACCTCAGAAAGAGGGACATCTTGAGCAACACTGCCTTGAGGTGAAAGACTGCCACTTCCTCCTATACTTGTCCCCTCCCACCCATAACCAAAGGACCCCATAAGAATAACTCTCCTTTGTCAGGCAGCTACTGTTCCTCTTGGTAGGACCAGCATGCCTTCACTGAGGTGCTTATAGTAAATGGCTTTTCCTTCACATGTGGCGTATTGTGATGGTGTGATCTCTT
Source organism: Pedetes capensis (assembly GCA_007922755.1). Taxonomy (NCBI): domain Eukaryota; kingdom Metazoa; phylum Chordata; class Mammalia; order Rodentia; family Pedetidae; genus Pedetes; species Pedetes capensis. The sequence continues at coordinate 60,828 of VMDO01005802.1, read as the reverse complement.
TCAACACAGACCTACCACACATATAGAACTATATATGCTAGTAAGTATTTCTAACCCCACTCTTCAAAGGGTGACAGAAGGTGGAAATTCTAGGACTTCCATGGAAGTTTGCATTGTTTTTAAAAATTTAAAAATCAGTTACATATAATGCTGTTGTTAGGTGCCATTGAATCAGGTACAACTTATAGCAGCCCTATGTACAATAGAACAAAACAATTCCCAATTCTGTGCCAGACACATGATCATTTTTATATTTAAGCCCATTGTTGCAGACACTGTGTCAATCTATCTAGTTTTGGGTCTTCCTTTTTTGTTGTTGATCTACTCCTCTCCCAAACATGATATCCCTCATTAGGGATCTGTCCCTCCTGAAAGCATGTTCAAAATACACAAGTCTAGCCATCCTTACTTCCAAGGAGCACTCTGGGTGCACTTCATCTAGGACAGATCTGTTGGTTCTATTGGAAGTCCATGGTATATTCAATATTCATCTCCAAAATCATAATTCAGAAGCATCAATTCTTCTCCTGTCTCCCTTGTTCAATGTCCAGCTTTCACAAGCATATGATGCAACTAAAAATACCATGGCATGAGTCAGGCACACCTTTGTCTTCAATGAGACATTTTCACTTTCCAACACATTAAAGAAGTCTTTTGTAACATCTTTTCCCAATATGTGCCTTTTAATTTCTTGACAGCTGTTTCTGTGGGTCTTAATTATAGAACCAAGTAAAGCAAAATCTTGGACAACCTCAATCTTTTCTCATTTATCATGAAGTGGCATACTGACCCAGTTGTAAAGATTTTTATTTTGCTGATGCTGAAACACAATCCATACTGAAGGCTGTGTTCTTAAATCTTCATCAGTAAATGTTTCAAATTCTCTTCACTTTCAGCAAGCAGATTTGTATCATTGGCATTAACACAGGTTGTTAATGAGGTCTTCCTCCAATCCTGATGCCATGTTCTTCTTCATAAAGTCCAGCTTCTCAGACCATTTGCTCAGCATAGAGATTGAAGAGGTATGGTGAAAAGATACAGCTATAACACAAACCTGTCTTGACTTTAAACCAGACAGTGTATCCTTGTTCTGTTTGAACAACTACCTCCTGGTCCATGTACAGATTCCTCGTGAGTACAATTAAGTGCTCTGGTATTCCCATTCTTTGCAATATTATTCATAATTTGTTGTGAACCACACAGTCAAATGCCTTTGCATAGTAAATAAAACACAGATAGACATATTTCTGTTATTGTCTGCTTTCAGCTAATATCTATCTGTCTGACATCAGCAACAATGCCCCTGGTTCCATGTGCTCTTCTGAATCAACTTGATTTTCTGACAGTTCCCTGTTATATATTGCTGCAGTTGCTTTTGTGTGATCTTTACCAAGTTTTGCTTGCATATGATATTAATGATGTCATTTGATAGTTTCCACATTCAGTTGGATTCCTTTTCTTGGGAATAGGCACAAATATGGATCTCTTCCAATCAGTTGGCCAGGTAGCTGTTTTCCAAATCTCTTGGCATAAACAAGTGAGCACCTGCAGTGCTGCATCTGTTTGTTGAAACATCTCAATTGGTATTCCATCAATTCCTGGAGCCATATGTGTTGCCAATTTCTTCAAGGCAGCTTCTGCTTCATCCTTCAGTACCACTGGTTCCTGATCATATTCAACCTCTTGAAATGGTTAATCATCCACCAATTCTTTTTGGTATAATGATTCTGTATATTCCTTTCATCTTCTTTTGATGTTTTCTGCATCATTTAATATTTTTCCCTATAGAATCTTTCACTATTTCCCCTTGAGGCTTCAATTTTCTCTTTAATTCCTTAAGCCTGAAAAAACAAAACAAAACAGAGTGTGTTCTTCCCTTTTGGTTTTCTATCTCCAACTGTTTGCACATGTCATTATAATATTTAGTTTTTTCTTCTCAAGCTGTCTTTTGAAATCTTCTGTTAAGCTCCTTAACTTCCTCATATCTTCCTTTTACTTTAGCTGCTCATCATTCAAGGGCAAGTTTCTGAGTCTCTTTTGACATGAAAGTTTGTCTTTTCTTTTTTTTTTTCCTGTCTTTTTTATAACCCTTTTCTTTCCTCATGAATGATGTCTTTGATGTCATGCCACAAATCATCTGGTCTTCTATCAATGTCTAATGCATCAATCTTGCTCTTGAGGTGGTCTCTGAACTCAGGTGGAATATACTCAAGGTCATACCTTGGCTCTCTTATACTTGTTCTAATTTTCTTCAACTTCAGTTTGAACATGCATATAAGCAATTGATGGTCTGATCCACAATCACCACCTGGTCTTATTCAGACTTTTGATATTGATCTTTTCCATCATCTCTTTCCACAAATGCAGTCAATTTCATTCCTGTATGTTCCACTTGGTGAATTCATGTGTACAGTCACTCTTTATGTTGGTGAAAAAATATATTTGCAGTGAAAAGGTCATTGGTATAAGAAAATCCTATCATGCAATCTATCTGTCATTTTTTCCAACTACTGAGCCTTCTTCTTTATTTCCAACTTTTGCATTCCAGTCACCAGTATTTATCAGTACATCTTGATTGCATATTCAATCTATTTCACATTTCAGAAGTTGGTAAAAATCTTCCCTGTCTTCCTTTGTAGCCTTAGTGGTGAGTGTATAAATCTGAATAATAATCATGTTATTTGGCCTTCCTTGTAGGCATATGGATATTATTCTATCACTGACAGCACTGTACTTCAGGCCAGATCTTGAGATGTCTTTTTTGATGATGAATTAAGTCACATTGCTCTTTAATTTGTCATTCTCAGCATAGTAGACCATACGATTATCTGACTCAAAATGGCCTATGCCAGTCCATTTTAGCTCACTGATGCCTAGAATATCGATGCTTATGTATTTCATTTCCCTTTTGACAGTTTCTAGTTTTCCTAGATTCATACTATATACATTACACATTCCAATTATGAATGGATATTTACGGTTTTTCCTTCTCATTTTGAGTCATGCCACATCAGTGAATAAAGGTCCCTGGAAATTTACTCCATTCCTGTCGTTAAGGTAGACTGCACTTTGAAGAGGCAGCTCTTCCCCAGTCACTTTCTGAGTGCCTTCCAGCCCGAGGAGCTCATTTTTTGCCATTATATCTGACAGTGTTTCTCTGCTACCCATAGTGTTTTTAATGGCTAATTGTTTTGGGAGTGGGTTAGTCATGTCCTTCTCCATAGTCTGTCTTAGTCTGGAAGCTCAGCTGAAACTTGTCCACCGTGGATGACCCTACTGGTATCTGTAATACTGTTAGTATATCTTTCAGCATCACAGCAACATGCAAGCCCCCACAGTATGGAAAACTGACAGACATGTGAGGGAGACATATAATATTTGTCCTTATTTATGGGATACAGTATAATTTGATACATGAATATAATGTTTGATGATCAAACCAGGTTAATTGGCATTTCTGTCTCCTTAATCATTTATCATTTCTATATGTTGGGAATATTCAGATCCTTCTTTTCTAGTCATTTAGAAATATATCATAAATTGTTATAGGCTATAGTTACCCTAATCTCCTATAGAAGACCACAATTACTTTCTTGTATATAATTTATAGCTATATTTTGGTATCTGTTAAATCTTTCCATCTCCCCTCATCCCAGGATTTGGGATTTTGTGTGTGCATGCTATGCAAGTGCTTTACCACTAATTTATGTCTTGGCTCTAAGAAAATTATTTTTGAATAGAACTCTCAGAGATCATGAGTCATGTCTAGGTACAGAAGGGCTGAGGTAAGCCCCTTCACCCAACCCTATAGGTTTAGAGGAAAAAGGAAGAGATTCCCATGCCCTCTGAAGTATCTGAGGGTGGAGATCTTGAGACCTCACAGTCAGGTTAAAGAAGACATAGGGAATAGAAATCAAAGCCTGTTTCAGTGGGTTCCAGAAACTAGAACTAATGAAGGCCAGGCATACTTTGTGTACTGAACATGCTCAAAGAATCAGTATTTCTCACGACATATGCCAAGATTATTAAACTACTGGACCTTCAAAGGGGTCACAGGGAGAAAGGAAATTGAATATTATATTGACAGAGTTTAAATTATGAAATGATGATCAAAAGCAAAATAGAATTCTGATTAACTAGAATGTGACTAGATTATGTGTTCTATTGTCACAAAGATGGGAAGTTTAATTATTTAAAAAACCTTTTTTAGTCGCTGAGAGTGTAACTCAGTGGTAGATTGGTTGCTTGGCATACATGAGGCTCTGGGTTCGACTTGTAGCACTGCAGAAAAAGAATATATTCCACATACACATTACTGATTGTTCAGTAAAGGGTTAATTCAGTGAACTTAGATTGTTAAACTTTGATTTTCTAAAGAAAGGACTGGCCTTTAACCCCTGGAAGAGGACCTCTTAATATGTGGAATATCCTGCCTTTAGGAGTGTTTTTGTATTCTTGAAACTTTGGGCCATAATATATAACTTTGACCACATAATTCATGTTCTTGATGTGACATATGGCTAAGATGTTTTTGGTACATCTGAGGCCTTCGGCCACACTGTGTCCACCTGACCTCTGGGGGGCTGGAGACTGAGTAGCTAAGTTCAGTCCCTGCCTGACCTCTAAAAATCCTGGATACTAAGACTTGGATGAATGTTGCTGGTTGGCAACACTGCATGTCCTATGTACATAGCATTGCTTAGAGAAGGAAGCCCTACTTGTGGGATTCCACTGGGAAGGGGCAACTGGAAAACAGCTCTTGGTTCCTCCTGGACTTCGTGTATATGCCCTTTCCCTTTGCTCATTCAAATCTGCATCCTTTTGCTGTAAAACTTTATGTAAGAAGGTAACAGTCTTTTCTGATTCCTGTATCCTTCCAGTAACTCATTGAAACTAGGAGTGATCTTGAGGATGCACAATCCAAAGCACATAGCAGCTCTTCTACTAGATTGTAATTCCTTGAGACTAAGAACCATCTCTCCTCTATATTCCTTTTACTATCACTCAGATTTCATGAAGGCCAAACATCTAGAATTTGCTTCCTCTTGCTTTAGTCTTCTCACCCCTTGAGTCCTTATAAGTATTTGCTTCAATTACCTTGTCTTTCCTTGAGTAGTTAGCTGTTTTAAGCCATCTGCTGAGGTGCAAGATTCAGGAAAGATACTTACAGGTGATCCTTCTTTTTCCACATCACTTCCCCTCCCCTATTTTTTTCTTCCCAGGTAAATAATGTTTTCAGAACATTATATGTGGAGGAAGAGAAGTCATTAGATGGCCAAAGAGTGGGAGGAGGGGAGGTAGCAGAAGGGGCATATCTATTTCCTTGTCTGAGGACAGAAGTAATGGGGGGGGGCTGTAACTGAATATAGACTTGAGATTCTGCTCAATTACTGCCTCTTTGGATGGACAGTCACATAATGGCTGGAGCAAGACCCATGCAGAACTGTTCTGGGATCATGAAAGCAGAGAGAAGCCCTACATTTTAGTGTTCTGCCTGCCCTGGAATATTTTATTGAGTTTTTATTTTGAGTTTAGGGATTTCAGAGAGGAATATAAAGAAAAAAAGTGATGAAAAATGCAATACATCAAAAGCAAGCCAATAACAGGACCAAGAAAGGAAAGATGATGAGGGGAGAAATAAAGGAAAACAAAAGGAATAAAAGCATTGCCGGGCAAGGTGGCATACGCCAGTAATCCCAGTGGCTCGGGAGGCAGAGGCAGGAGGATCGCAAGTTCGAGATCAGAGGCAGTCTGAGTAATTTAGCAAGACCTTGTCTCAAAAAGTAAAAAAATGGGCTGAGGGTGCTGCTCAGTGGTCCAGCACTTGCAGAGCATACAAGTGTGAGGCCTTGGGTTCAACCCCCAGTACCAAAAAAAAAAAAAAAAAAAAAAAAGAATAAAAGAATTGTTGAAGATAACATGAGGTGTATTGACCTGTGACTCTGCAAAATGGACCACACCACAAAGGGCATAACCCCAAATGCCCAAGGCACTCAGGCTGGTAACCAAGATAGCACCCAAAGAGGTTACTGTCAAGACACTCAAACCCAGCTGCAAGAAGGCCTCGCAGCTGCTCACCCAGCTGGACTGATATCTGATGGTAGATTGAATCTCTGCTGGTGCCATGATTCCCAGACTCCACTCTGCCATTCATGCCTCATCTTGCTTGACTCCCACCTGGGTAAGTTCTCTGAGTCTATACAGTAGCTCAGTTTCCTGATGTGACCAGGACATGTACTCAGATGTGACTTTCACCCTGTGCATGACTCTTAAGCCCCATAAGAGACAATTCTGAATTGGTCCTTACCTGCCCCCTTGTTGGTGTGAAGTTTAGAGCCTGTTCTGACTGTCTTGGAATTTGATAATAAGCGATCATGTGAATGAAACATTTAAAGGGATAATTTTTTTGTCTTCAGAGTTTGGTCAATTATCTGATGCAACACATAGAAAACAAGAAAAATAGAGCAACTAGGGGCTATAAGGAAATGAGAACTGTGGTACCCTGTAAGGAAGGATAGTAAGTGTTGTTAGGTGCCATCAAGTTGTATCCGACTCATAGCCACCCTCATAGAGTTTTCAATGGCTGATTGTTTTGGGAGTGGGCTGCCCCGACCATCTTCCATTTTGTACATGCTAGGGATTGAACCCAGGGCCTCAGAGAGCACACAGTGGCCCTCTACCAACTGAGCTAAACCTCAGCCAGGTCAAAAAGTGAGGGGCTAGGAAATGAAAGATGGGTAAATGTACCAAAGTAGGAAGTCGAAACGGTTCAATAAGAATGATTGACCTGGTTGCTTATGAAAATCATTTCTAAACAAAACAAAATTTCCTAGCACAACTTGGCTTAAAGCATGACAGTCACAGAAACAATTTATGCTTTTTCAAAGATATTTGACTTCAGAATAGAATTTTTTTCACTTTATTAGTAATTTTCTTTAGTTAGTGTGTAACTTAATGGGTCTCATTATGACATTTCCATCCATGCATATCATTGTACACTGCTCATGTCCACCTACCTCATTACCTCCTCACATCCTCCCTTCCCGCTGCTGGTCCTCTTTCTCCCCACCAATGGCTCCTCTTCTGCTTGCATATCTTGTTTGTGTCTATCTACATTTATATTGTTGTTGTTGTTGTTGTTGTTAGGTGCCATCGTGTCAGTATCCGATTCATAGCAACCCTCTGTACAACAGGGGAAACACTATTGTCAGTGCTTCTCTGCTGTTCATAGGGTTTTCAATGGCAGATTGATTTTGGGAGGGGGTTGCCAGGTCCTTCTCCCAAGTCTACAGCTTCTGGTGTTCCCAGGCAGTCTCCCATCCAGGTACTAACCAGGCCTGACCCTGGTTAGCTTCCGAGATCTGATGGGATCAGACGCCACAGGGCTATAGCTGTAGGCATATTTATATTATATAGACATAAATCCAAATTTTACTTTTGAGAGCAAATCATGATATTTCTCTTCCTTTCCCCATTACCTTTTCTTATTGCCCCCTTCTCCTTCTCTTTAGTCCCCTTCTTTCCCCTTAGATAGTCCACCCTCAAAAGTAGAATTTGTTATATATATCTGTATAGTATTGGGGATTAATTTAGGGCCTCATACGTGCTAAGCAAGTGCTGTACCAACTGAGGTATGCTCTCAGCCTGCACATTTGTACTTTTGAAAATGACATTTTTTATGGGCTTCTTTAATCATATAAGTTAATTTATATGAAACAAATCCTAATGTAATCTATAGTGTTCTTTGGTTTTAGAGTGATAGTATATATACATCAACCACTACATTTAGGTATGCCTGCTTTTTGTTTTATACACACACACACATGTGCGTGTGCATGCACATACACATACTTATTTTTAAGACAAGGTCTTGCTAAGTAGCCCAGGGTAGCCTCAAGCTCTCATCCTCCTGCCTCAGCCTCTCAAGTGCTGGGATTACAGGTGTGAATCCTCATGCGTGATTTATGATTTATTTCTATTGTAGGTATCCAAGGGTCTCAAAAGGACCATCACTACATCCCTAAATCCCACTTATCAGAGTTCACTGCCACCTCAGGAACATCTTTCAGAATCTATGTCAATATACTATATGTATACACTCTCACACATAAATAATTTGACATAAATGGATTCACAATATACATGATTTCAGTAAATTTGTTATCCCAATGTTTTGGACTGAATTGTATTTGCTACTCCCCATTCACGTGTGGAAGTCTTATCTCCAATGTATATTTGGAGATAGGAGAAAAGATTGAGGTTGTGCAAGATTTTGCTTTGCTTGGTTCTATAATCAACATCCAAGGAAGCAGCCATCAAGAAGTCAAACAACGAGTTGGGCGTGGTGGCGCACATCTGTAATCCCAGTGGCTTGGGAGGCGGAGCCAGAAGGATTGCAAGTTCGAGACCAGAGGAAGTCTATGTAATTTAGTGAGACCCTGTCTCAGGAAGTAAGGAAAAAAAATAAAAGGGCTGGGGGTGCAGCTCAGTGGTCCAACACTTGCAAAGCATGCAGGCGTGAGGCCCCAGGATCAACCCCAAGTACCACAAAAAAAAAAAAAAAAAAAAAGAAATCAAACAACATACTGCATTGGGAAAAGCTGGTGCAAAAGACTGTTTAAAGTGTTGAAAAGTAAAGATGTCACATTGAAGACGAAGATGTGCCTGACTCACGCCATAGTATTTTCAGTCACATCATATGGTTTTGAAAGCTGGACATTTGAATAAGGGAGATAGGAGAATTGATGCTTTTGAATTATGGTGCTGGAGATGAATATTGAATATACCATGGACTGCCAAAAGAACCAACAGATCTGTCCTAGAAGAAGTGCAGCTGTTAGGTAGCGAGCTTAGGCATTAGCAGGGAATATGGCGGTAAAGGGGACTGAAAGTGGCTTCTGCCAGTCAGCCATGATGAAGCCACAGGTTCTCTGAGGACACCTGAAGGACATTTTCAAGTGGACTCCATAGCCTACCCAAACACTTGGTCCATTTACAAAACAAAGACCCTAGGCTCATGTCACACCAGGTGCCCAGGGCTGGGTGCCTGGGGCTGATGTCACACTGGGTGTGCCCTTGTTTGAATAAAACTCAAGGGAACACACACACACCCTCTCTATTCTGTTATTTTCTCATCTTCTCTCTTTCTCTCTGTTCCTCCTCTCCCTTCTTCTCACATAAACTCTCTTTTTCTTTCTCTCTGCTCTCCCTTCAGCAACCACGTACACATCTCTACCTTCTCTCTGGCCCACTACCTTCCCTATCTATCCAAGACACATTGCCTTCTAGAGGCCTGCTTGACTCTCCTGTTCTCTGGCTTCTTTACCTTCCCCTGGGGAATAGAAACATCCTTATGCTGATTCACCCAGGAAATGGAGGATTTTCCAAGTTCCTTCACAGAGCTACCTAAGCTTCTCCAGATGCTTCAGTTTTCCCTGTAATTATTCCTTAAAGGTGTACTATCTTTAATAAATCTATTCTGTACTCTACTATAATATCTGTACCGGGTATAAATTATACCAATTACAAGGAACTATGCTCCAGACTTGGCTACCCATGCTCCCCTTATCTCCCTCATAACACAACCAGAGTGCTCCTTGGAAGCAAGGATGGCTAGATTGTATCTTACATATTTTGGACATGTTGTCAGGAGGGGCCAATCCCTGGAGAAGGACATCATGTTTGGGAGAGTGGCAGTTCAAAGGTAAAAAGGAAGACCCTCAACTAAATGAATTGACACAGTGACTGCAACAATGGGCTTAAACATAAAAAAGATCATGTGCCTGGCACAGAATCGGGAAGTGTTTTGTTCTGTTTTACATAGGGTCACTATGAGTCAGACTCAATTCTATGACACCTAACAACAACAACATGCTTAAATGTGGTTACAAATGTGAGGCCCTGAAAAGGAAACATTCTTTTCTATACTCACATCACATCTGGCACCAAATATGCCAGTTTTCAACACCAAGAAATTCTCCAATTTACTGTAGACACCAACTGTGTGTCCAGTTGTAACAGCATAACAGAAAAAAAGAAAGAAGATATGAGAGCTTATGCAGAAGCCCTCCAAACTGTGCTTTACTAGGAGACAATGGCCTAACCCCACCCCCACACCTTGGACAGTAACACTTTTCACTTGTAAAATTAGCATATCATGCAATCTTGGAGCTCAGACCACCTGTGGGACATGCCTGAGGACAGGGAACTTTACCAGTAAAGAAAGATATAATGATTCTCTATAAAAGCCCTAAGCCCCCCTTTCTCCCTTTAAAAAAATGGGGGATCTTTGAGACTGAAAATCACCTTTTGTCCTCAAGCTTGGACTTGAACTGAAACTGTCTCCTTCACTGAATTCTGCCTCCCTGGTCATTGGGAAAACATTGGCAAGTTGCTGATTATTCAGTTAAGTGTCAGATCCCACAGGTTAAGGGCTCAGTCTCAAAAGACTGTGTCCTTCTGATGCCATTTGCAAGTCCCAGGTCTTTAGTACTTCTGACCAGTTTGGTTACAAATTAGAGGTGCCCACTTTCCCCTTTTAAGCTCAATAATTTGCTAAAGCAGATCACAGAACTCAGGAAATTAGTTTACTTACATTTGCTGATTTGGCATAAAGGATAAATCTCAGGAACAGCCAAATGGAATAGGGTGAGGTACGCAGGGTGGGGAGTTGCACAGAGCTTCCATGGGCTTTCTAGGGACACCACTGTCCTAGCACCTTCATGTCCACCAACCCAGGAGCCTTCCAAGTCCTTTCAGTTGGGTTTTTAATGGTTGTTTTTGTTAGGTGCTGTCGAGTCGTGTCCAACTCATAGCGACCCTCATAGGGTTTTCAATGGCTGACTGTTTTGGGATTGCCTTGGGAGTGGGTTGCCATGTCCTTCTCCCATTTTTGCGGTGGTAGGAATTGAACTCAGGACCTCAGAGACTGCAGAGCGGTGCTCTACTAACTGAGCTAAATCCCAGCCCCTGTTTTTAGTGGAGGATTCATTAAATAGGTTCTTGTTGTGTAAGACTCGGCTACCCGGAGGGAGACCGTGTCTATCCAAAGTGTTCCCAATGAGAGACCGCTGCAAGCACAAAGGATTTTATTGTCCGACGCATCGGGGTCTACTCAGCTCCATTGAACGAGAGAGCGAGAGAGACCCCGAAATGCAGAAGCGAGGGCTTTTTATACCCTTACAGAAGCAAAATGGCGGGTTAGCTGCCTGGTACAACTTTGATTGGTCACATTGGTTGACTTTTAAACTGATTGGTTAAATCAAATAGCAAGGCGCGCACGTGGGAAGGGGGAAGGTTTTGGCATTCTGAGATGTTGGTGTTAGCAGATGTGGGCTGATGATAACAGGAAGCGGCAGCTTAAGATAGCTCAGGACCTCCCAAGTTGGGAGGGGTGGGGTCTCTCTGAGGCAGTGGAAAAATTTTCTTAGCCTGATCTATAAAATGGCTTTTCTTTTCTTTTTTTTTTTTTTATTAGAAATTTTTAATGTACATCATAATGTGATTCATTAAAAATGGCTTTTCTATGGCTAAGCTGGGTCCTTCAGTTGTTGTTAGGTGCCATCGAGTTGGTGTCCGACTCATAGCAACCCTGCATACAATAGGTGAAACCATTGTCAGTGCTTCTCTGCTGTTCATAGGTTTTTCAATGGCAGACTGATTTTTGGGAGTGGGTTTCCAGGTCTGTCTCCCAAGCTCACAGCACCTGGTGTTCCCAGGTGGTCTCCCATCCAAGTACTAACCAGGCCTGTCCCTGCTTAGCTTCTGAGATCTAATGGGATCGGATGCCACAGTGGTAAGGCTGCAGGCCATTACATAGGTATGGTTGATTAAATCACCAGTCAGAATGACTAAGTACATTTTCAGCCCCACTCCCTTCCCCTTCCACAGAGGTCAGAAGGGTGGGGCTGAAAGCTGTATCTCTCCTGTCAAGCCTTGGTCTTTCTGGTGACCAGATGTCATTCTCTAAGACACTACCTTATTAGCATACCCTCAGGTATGGCTGAAAGGGGCTAAATATGAATGACAAATATGTTCTCCTCACCCTTATCATGCAGGGAATTCCAAAGCTTTTTTTTTATTGGAAAATTTTAATATACAACTTAATGTGTTTTATTCTGATATGCATTTCATTGTGACATTTCCATATATGCATTGTACATTGCACAGATAACTTCCCCTTTACCTTCCTCCCCCCTCTCCCCCCTCCCCCCCACCAATGGCCTCTCTTCTACTTGCATGTCTTTTTGTGGGAATATTTTTCTGTATACCTTGCATCCCAATTATGATTTAAGTCCATGCTTTTTTCTTCAGTGATATAATTTTTTACATTGTCAGCAAAATTACATGAATAACCTAGCCCATTTGGATTATTACCATCCTTTGGTATTGTTGGTATTATTATAATTATTTCCCAAACTATTAAAGCTGGGCTGTTTACTCTGAGGTAGCCCTCTCTCTCATCCATTGATCCTCCTTGTCCCTCCTCCCCCTCCTGTCTTCTCCCATCATTGCTTCCTTTTGCTGGATCCTTCCCTCCTTCTTTGTGCTCTTTGAAATGTCCCTTTTCCACTTAGTTTACATTAGCTTTTTATTTATTATGTTCCAATTTCTGTATAGGATTTTTTCCTCCTTTTAAATTGATTCAGATCCCACATATGAGTGAGAACATGTGGTGTTTCTCTTTCTGGGCTTGTGTTCATTCACTTAAGATAATTTTTTTCCAATTCCATCCATCTTCCTGCAAATGATATCATTTCATTTTTTTGATTGCTGAGTAGTATTCCATTGTGTATAGATACCATAATTATTTTATCTATTCTTCTGTTGATGAACATTTTGGTTGATTCCATATCCTGGCTGTTGTGAAGAGTGTTGTATTGAACATGGAAATGCAGGTGTCTCTGTGGTATGATGACTCATCCCCCTTTGGATACATTCCCAATAGTGTTATAGCTGGGTCATGTGGTAGATCTATTTTTAGTTTACTAAGGTATGTCCATATTGATTTCCAAAGTGGTTGAACCAATTTACAGCTTCACCAACAGTGTAAGAGGGTTTCCTTTCCTCCACAGCCTTGCCAACATTTGTTGTTATTTGTTTTATAGATCTTGGCCATTCTTACTGGAGTAAGGTGAAATCTCAGCATTGTTGTGATATGCATTTTCTTAAAGGCTAGGGATATTGAGCATTTTTTCATGTGTTTCATGGCTTTACGAGCCTCTTCATTTGAGAACTGTCTGTTCAGTTCCTTTGCCCATTTGTGTATTTGGTTATTGTTTTCTTGGGTATTGCTTTCTTGAGTTCTTTATAAATTCTGGAAATTGGTCCTCTGTCCAATGTATAGGATGTGAAGATTTTTTCCCACTCAGTGGGGATTTCCTTGAACCTGTTGATTGTTTCCTTTGCTATACAGAAGCTTTTTAATTTAATATAATCCCATTTATCTATTCTTGTTGTGATTTCTTGACAATTGGAGTCCTATTAAGGAAATGCTTTCTTGTACCTATATGTTGGAGCATATTGCCTATCCTTTCCTCTATTAATTTTAAGGTTTCTGGATTTATGTTGAGGTCTTTTATGCATTTCGAGTTAACTCTTGTGCATATTGAGAGATGTGCATGAGTTTTCATTTTTCTGAAAATGGATAACCATGTTTACCAGCACCATTTATTGAAAAGACTATCATTTTTCCAATTTACTTGCTTTGCTCCTTTGTCAAAAATCAGGTGGCTATAGATGTGTTGATGTATGTCAGAATCTTCTGTTCCACAGGTCTTCAGGTCTATTTTTGTGCCAGTACCAAGCTGTTTTTGCTACCACAGCCCTGTAGTATAGATTAAAGTCAGAGATTGTTATTCCACCTGCACTAGTTTTGCCGCTTAAGAGTGTTTTGGCTATACGTGGTCTTTTGTGCTTCCATATGAATTTTGGGGTTGTTTTTTCTATTTCCATAAAGTCTGTCATTGGGATTTTAATGGGGATTGCATTAAATCTATAGATTCTTTTTGGTAGGATAGCCATTTTTACTATATTGATTCTCCAGTTCCAGGAGCAGGGAAGGTCCTTCCACTTTTTAGTATCCTCTGTGATTTCTTTCTTTAATGTCTTGAAATTTTCCTTGTAGAGGTCTGTGGGGTCTTTGGTTAGATTGACTCCTAGGTATTTAATTTTCTGGTGGGCTATCCTGAAAGGTAGTATATCTGTAATTTCCTTATCTTCCTGCTTAAGTTGGTGTAAAGGAAGGCTACTGATTTTTGAGTGTTAATTTTATATACTGTCACTTTGCTAAAGGAGATAATTAGGTCTAAGAGTTTTCTAGATGAGGTCCTTTAGGTAAAGTATTATGTCATCCACAAATAAGGATAGTTTGACCCCTTCATTGCCTATCTGTATCCCTTTGATTTCTTTCTCTAGTCTGATTGCCCTGGTGAGGATTTCAATCACAATTTTAAAAAGAATAGGAGAGAGTGGGCATCCTTGTCTTGTTCCAGATCTTAGAGGAAATGGTTTCAATTTTTCTCCATTTAATATAATGTTGGCTATAGGTCTGTCATAGATGGGTTTTATGATGTTAAGATATTTTCCTGTTATTCCTTTCTTCAGGTTTTTTTAAATCATGAAAAGGTGTTGCACTTTGTGAAAGGCCTTTTCAGCATCAATGGAGATGATCATGTGATTTTTGTTTGCAAGTCTCGTGATATGTTGAATTATGTTAATTGATTTTTGTATGTTGAACCAGCCTTGCATCTGTGGAATAAATCCCACTTGGTCATGGTGAACAATCTTTTTAATATGTTGCTGGATTCGGTTTGCCAGGATTTTGTTAAGGATTTTTGCATTTGTGTTCATAAGGGAAATGGGTCTATAATTCTTTATCTTAGGTGTATCTTTTCCTGGTTTAGGCATTAGGGTGATGGTAGCTCCATAGGATGAGTTTGGGAGTGTTCCCTCCTTTTCTACTTTTTGAAATAATCTGAGAAAGACAGGTATTATATCTTCTTTGAAAGTTTGGTAATATTTTGCTGTGAACCCATCAGATCCTGGGCTCTTCTTTGTTGGGAGATTTTTTATTACCTTTTCTATTTCAGCATATGTAATGGGTTTATTTATGTCACTTATGTCTTCTGGGGTTAGTTTTGGTAAATCATATGTGTTAATACATTCATCCTTTTCTTCTGAATTTTCATATTTTTGGGAATACAATTTCTCAAAGTATTCCCTGATGATTTCTGTATTTCATTGTAGCCGGTGGTTATGATCCCTTTTTCATTTCTAATTTTTACTATGTTGGTTTTTTCCTTTTTCTTTTTGATGAGATTAGCCAGGGGAGTGTTTATTTTATTAATATTTTCAAAGAACCAGCTCTTAGACACATTAATTCTTTGTGTTACCTTTTTAGATTCTAATTGAGATACTTCTGACTTTATCTTGGTAATTTATTTCTGGGTGCTCCTTTTAGGATTGATTTGTTGTTGATTCTCTAGCAGTTTGAGGTGTATCATTAGGTCATTTATTTGACTTTTTTCTATCTTATTGATGAAGGCACTTAATGCTATAAACTTCTCTGTTAAAACTGCCTTTGCTGTATCTTATATGTTTTGGTAGGATGTGTTTTCATCATCATATGATTGCAGGAATTTTTAAATTTCTGTTTTGATTTCTTCAACAACCCATTGATAATTCAGCAGTATATTATTTAGTCTCCATGAGTTTGTAAAATTTCTGGAATTATTCTTGTTTTGAGTTCCAATTTTACTCTGTTGTTGTCTGATAAGGTACAGGGGATAGTTTCTACTTTTTTGTACTTATTGAGGGAATTCTTATGGACTAGCATATGGTTTATCTTGGAAAATATTCCATGTTGAGCTGAGAAGAATGTGTATTCCTCATCGTATGGATGGAACATTCTGTATGTATCTGTGAGATCCAATTGGTTTAGAGTGGATATTAGGCTCATCACTTCTCTGTTGATTTTCTGTTTTGATGACCTATCTCTTGGTGAAAGTGGGGTATTGAAGTCTTCCACATTTATTGGGTCTAGTCCAGTAAAATAAAGTTCTTTATGTCCTTCAAAGTTTCTTATAAAGCTGGGTGCCCCTGTATTGGAGAGTATATATTTAGTAGCATTATTGGTTCCTGGTTAATTATTCCTTTTACTAACATGTAGGGTCCTTCCTTATCTCTTCTAATTAGTTTTGGATTGAAAGTTAATCCCTCTGACATTAGAATTACAACACCTGCTTTGTTTTTTGTTTTCCCCCTGCTTGATATATTGCTTTCCAGCCCTTAATTCTCAGTCTATTGTAATATTTGTGGGCTAGATGAGTCTCTTATATGGCACATATTGAGGGTTTATGTTTTTTCATCCAATTTGCCAGTCTCTGTTCCTTAATTGGTGAATTAAGGCCATTTACATTAATAGTAATGATTGAAAAGTGCCTATTGTTTGCATCCAATCATTACATGTTGCTGGTTTTTGATTCATGGTTGCTTTCTTGCTTTCCTGGTTTCCACTCATGTTATCTGTTCAATTCTTTGATCTTTTATGTAAGATTGTCTTATCTCACCTGAATGTGGTAACTGATTGAAGATCCTCTGTAAAGCTGGTTTGGTAGTTGCAAATCATTTGAATGTGTCAATATCATGGAATGTCTTATACTCCTCATCTACTTTCAAAGATACCTTTGCTGGGTATTGTATTCTTGGTTGGAAGTTTTTCTTTTTTAGAACATGAATTATATATGTCCAGGCCCTTCTAGCTTCCAATGTTGATGTGGAGAAATCTGCAGTTATTTTAATGGGTTTTCCTTTAAATGTTAGTTGGGGTTTTTGCCTGGTTGCTTTCAAAATTGCTTCTCTGGTGTCCAATGTAAGCATTCATACTATGATATGTCATGGGGAGGATCTGTTCTGGCTGGGGCCCTGAATGTTTGAGTTGTGTATGTGTCCAGATCCTGGATTTTCTCTGAGAAATTTTCCTTGAGGATGTCATAAAATAGATTTCCTCAACCTCTGGTGGACCTTTCTTCTCCTTCAGGGACAACCTGAATTCTTAAGTTTCATTTTTTCATTCTGTCTGAGGTTCCTTGGCAATCTTTTTAAAATTCTTTCATCATTTTTTCCATTTGGGACTGTATGTACTTAATTTCTTGGATTGAGTCCTTGGAGTCTGAAATTTGTAGCTCAGCCTCATCCAGTCTTGATGAAGAGGATTCTTTTGCAGAGTTTAATTCATTTAGCTTGGTTTGCATGTCAAGGATTGCTGCTTGGTTTTTCCTGATCACTTCTAGCTGCATGGAGAGTACAGACTCCAGATGAGATATCTTCTTTTCAAGAATTTTGAGGGTGCTGGTGGTGTTAGTTTTGATTTCTCTTATACTAATAACCAAAACTCTGAATTTTGATTCAGACATCTCTAGAAATTGGGATACTTTGGTGCTGTCTGTTAAGAAGCTTTGGTCTGTGGCATCTTCACATCCAGCATGCCTTTTCATGTTTCTTGTAGTCCTTTGCTCTGGTTTGCCATTGCTCAGTCTGGGAATTAGAATTTGTCTCCTCCAAGTGTGAAGAGCTTTTCCCTCTGATGTTCCTTTGAGTTTGGGTGATGGTGAATCTCTGACACTTTATTCTCACTCTTCTGCCCCATGTTTGCAGCTTCAGAACCCTAGACAAGGATCTGCTGCAGGCTCTGTATTCAGTACTTCCTATTCAGATTCCCTCTGACCCCTGTGTTCCCAGTCCCTGATTAGTCTACTGCCTACACCATGGGTCCTTGGTTGTCTAGTGTGTGGGGCTCTTGCTCTGGATCACCAGCCCTACTCGACTTGAGATAAGCCCAGTTTTTCATTGTTTCTCCTAGGTTCAGGGAACCATCAGCTCATGACACTCCTCTCTGAGCCCTGGACTCTCCACTCCCCAGTTTCCCACTCTCTAATTCACTATTCCAATGGGGCTGGGGATAGGAAGGCAACAGGCTCTGTTTCTCTACTGGGGGATGAGGGGGGATAGGGTAAGGGGAAAGGAGAGGGAAAAAGAGGAGCGAGAAAACAAAGACTAATAGAAATTAAAATATAAAATAACAGACTAAAATATATATATATAATTATAGAGAATATTAATCCTAAAAAGTATTTTAAAAGAAGAGAGAAAGAGGAAAGTAGAAAGATAGAATATTAGGTGACCATGTACACCAAAGCATACTGAAAAGGACCAAAAGGAAAACACCATCATAGCAGAAAAAATATCATAGTACAGTAAATATAGCAGAAAACCACATCATTGTAGAAAAAAAATCTTGATGACCCTTTCAGGCAAATATATCTTAACAGAACTTACAAGCCATGGAGAGAAAGAAAGAAGAGGAAGAAATATATCAAGACATAAAGGGAAGGCATGACACAACTTATCTACCCATAGATGTAGGGAAGACAGAAAGAAAGTAGCGTATCTGTAACATCAGCACAAAAACAAACAAACCCTACTGTAAACCCTCACAAGAGGTATCAGAACAGTTAAGTGAGTAAGGCAGTAGAGTATACTAGAGAGCTCAGGCTAGAGTGGCTTTCTTATTATCCTCAGCAGTCATCAACCTTCTGAGAGGGCCCCCCCTGACTTCCTTCAGGTGCTGTTTTTGCTGGGTGTTTTGTAGACTCTCCTTCCTGTCTGCTGCTATTAGGAGAAGTTGTCTGGGTCATCCAGCTTCAACCCTACTGGCACCTCTGTCTATAGATCTGTCTTCATTTTTCTCTTGTGAAAATGTTCCTGAGCAATGAGGATTGCTTTAGTTTGGGATTTCTCAGCTCTGCTGCAGGGAGAGGGATTTTCCCTACCCACTCTCTTGTTGAAAGCAGGAAGGTTTAAGGAGAAGAGTTTCTGTGCAGCTTCCTTCTAGCAGCGGGGAGATGGTGGAAAGTCGAGCAGTCTCTCAGGCTGAACCGGGTTACTGGGTGCTCTCAGAGATCCACTCTGTGTAGTGTTCTGTCCATGTTGCATTAGCAGAGAGGCAGTGCGACCTGTGCTGACCTTCTGAGAATTTTGCCTCCCCCATGGAGCTTGGGTGCTGAGATTGCAGTTCGGAGAGCACAGCCCCAGTCCCTATGGTAGGAACAGATGGCTGTGTGAGCCAGATCTCAATGTGGGGCCCTCTAGCCATTCGCGTGTTCTGAATCCCGCCATACTCTTGCCACGCTGCAGGGGGCGGGATGGTATCGGTCCACCCCATGTTTCATCGGCCATACAAAGGAAAAGCCATTGTGGGCAAGGATGAATGTTGCTGTAAAGACTGATGTTGTGAGTTGTGAGTAAAGACATTGAAAAGACATTGGGGAAAAGGCACTCATTCTGAAGACTTCTGGGGCAGATTGAACACGATTACACCAGGACTTGCTTGTACTCCACAGGGTTTCTGAGATATGCTCATATATTCCTTCTGCCCTATTGAATATAAAGGGGATAAGGGTATAAATGAATCTGCTTGTAAAACAAAAACTAATGAAGCTGGGTTGAAGTGGTTCTTAGGGTACTTTGCTTCTCAAAGGGGAGTATATTTCAGTGGGCCTGCCCTGGACAACACAGGATTGCAGAGATATACACACACATGTTTCTTTGGACATACCAATGAAAAGCCATTGAGGGCAAGGATGAATGTTGCTGTAAATTCTAAACCATGGAAGTAGGAGAAAAGGCTCTGAATACTTCTGGGGCAGAGTGGAACAAGATTTCACCAGCACCTGCTTGTACATCACAGGGTTTCAGAGATACACTCACATATTTGTTCTGCCCCTTTGAATACAATGGGGATAAGGGTAAAAACGAATCTGCTTGTCAAACAAAAACTTAATCCCATTGGATGAGTGTCCTCATAAAAGGAAAAGAGACCAGTGCTGGCTTCCACTTTTCACAGGCACACACCAAAGAAAGGGCATGTGAAAACAGAGGGAGAAGGCATTTGTTTACAAGCCAGGAGGAGAAACTTGGCCAAAACCATGAACTTGGAATTGGCCAGAACCATGAACTTGGAATTTCCAGCCTTCATAGAACTGTGAAAAATAAATTGAAGTCTCCCAATTTGTGGAATTTTGTTATAACAGTCCCCAAAATGAAGACACTAAACAATACATAGGAGCATCTATAGATTTATAATATTGATTCTAATGATTGTCTGCAGTGTGTGTGTGTGTGTGTGTGTGTGTGTGTGTAACAAAAGGGGATTTACTGGATTGGCTTACACAATGGGGAGACAGTAGTTCCACAACAGCAACTGCAAAGAAGCAGACAACTACTTAGTCCAAAGAGTTGGAAACCTGAATGTCTCCTCCTGATGCTGAGGTCTGCAAGCTTCCTGGAAAGTCTGGTATTGAATCTGTGTTGAAGCTGAGGAAACCATAGTTTGATGTCTGTGGACAGTGGCAATTCCACACATACATTCTTCTCCAGGTGAGTTTGAACCTGCTCTCTGTGTGTCCTGGCTTCCTTTCACTTCTAACTTCCTCCTTACTGGCCACCCACTGGATGGTGCCAAATCACCTTCAGGGTTTCCGTCCCTCAGTTACTGCCAGACCTGTCAGTCCCCTCTAGAAATGTCCTCACAAAGGAATATAGAGATGCACTTCACTAATCCCAGGAATCTCTCAATCTAGTCAAGTTGATATTGAAAGCTAACCATCATACCACCTGTTATCAGATTTCCATTTACATGCACGGGTCTGCTCAGATAGTATTTTATTCATTGATCTGTTAATTCCTGAATACTATTTTAACATTTTCATCTTTATAATATGTATTGTTATCTAGAAGAAAAGTCCATCCTTTTATTTCTCTTTTCAAACTGTTTAGACAATTTTTTACTGTTTCCTCCTGTTCTACATGCATTTTATAATTAGTTTATCAAGTTATGTAAAAAATGTAATTGTAGTTGGGTGTGGTGGTGCACGCCTGTAATCCCAACGGCTTGGGAGGTGGAGGCAGGAGGATCGCAAGTTTGAGACAAGAGGTTGTCTGCATAATTTAGCGAGACCCTGTCTCAAAAAGTAAAAAAATGGGCTGAGGGAGCAGCTCAGTGGCCCAACACTTGCAGAGCATGCAGGCGCAAAGCCCTGGGTAAAACCCCAGTACCACAAAAAAAAAAAAAAAAGAAAGAAAGAAAAGAAAAAAGTAATTGTGATTTTTTAGAATGAAATTGTATGTGTGTGTATATGTATGTGTGTGTATGTGTATATATATATATCTGTATATATATATCTGTATCTGTATATATATATATATACACATACACATATACATATGTATATACATATATACATATGTATATGTATATGTGTATGTATATAATGTATATATAACATATATACATATATATTCTTTTTTTGTATGGTTCTTGGGGGTTGAACTCAGGGTCTTGCACATACTTTGCAAGTGCTCTACTACTCTGCTGCACCTCTAGCCCATTTTTTAATTTATTATTTTGAGACAGAATCTCACTAAGTTATACAGGCTGCCTCTGGCCTTAAACTTGTAATCCTCCTACCTCAGCCTCCTGAGTTGCTGGGATTACAGGCATGCCTGGCCTTGAAATTATATATTTTTGAGGCTTGATTTAAATAGAAGCCAGCCATCCAGGCCCGGAGTTCTAGGGCAACCACTCTAATTTTGCTATAGTTGTGAAATTGTGACTTAAAGACTCTTTCTGAAGTGGAGCTGTGCTCCAAGCGCTAAAGTGCACCAAGGAATTTAGCTTGACATTTCTGGAGCCGTCTCGAGTTATAACTGCCATGACTACCCCTGAGAAACCTTGGCCTATTTTCCCTGCATAGTTTCCCAGCATATTATGAATATGCAAAACCATGCGAGTAGCATATGGAAATTTATCAGTAGACCCTGGTGCCATCCATGCGAGGAATGTGCCTACCATCCTTGATGATAATTAGCTTGACACAAATAAGATATATTCTGGAACATAAAGTCACCTTTGTCCTGATCACTATATAAGCCTCTTCTTTCTGACCCAAATCACAGGCATCCACTGGCCTTGCTGCTGCCCTCAATCATGCTTTTGTCAGGAAGTCCCCAATAAATTGTACTGTGCAACTGTGAATCTGTGTTCCTTCTTTTCTTCTTGCATTGGGTGCTGGGGATTGAACTCAGGCCCTCATGCATGCTAAGCAAATGCTCTGTCACTGAGCTATACCCCAGATGCCTGTCTACCTCTTTTGTTGGTGTCATCACACCTTACAGCCTATACTCATATGCTGGCACCAGTTTTCTGCAGAACAATGTTCTGCATAGGTTCTATAACTTTTTCTTAATGTAAGAAGACTTGTGTATCTGAACATTTTTTCCTTCAGATCTCATTTAGAGAAATACTTGGTTCATAGGTTCTGACTGTCCCATGCAATTATATCTGCTTATTCTTGGGCCTTGTCTGTAGTTCTATTATTTGTGCTGTTTGTGGGCCACATAAAATCACAAAGACACTGAAGACTGCTGAAATGACATGTAGGCCTGGTCATCTCTTCATGCTGGAAGGAAACCTGCCCATGGAACGATTCTTTCTTCCTTTCCTCTTTCTTTCTTTCTTTCTTTCTTTCTTTCTCTTCCTTCCATCCCTCCCTCCCTCCTTCCTTCCTTCCTTCTTCCTTTCATGGTGGTGCTTGGGATTGAACCAGGACCTTGCACATGCTAGACAAATGCTCCATTGCTAATCTACCTCTCTACACCTACTCTGATATCAATGCCACTTGACATAGACCTGATTATTCATAGCACATGGTTTTATTCAAAACTGAATACCCTAGATATTGATAACACAACTAATGTTGGATTACTATATTCTGATATGTTATGATACCTGCCTACACACACACACACACACACACACACACACACACACACACATACCACCAAATAATTCTTGAATAAATAAAAAAGTAAACTATTTGGAAGGATGAAAAAACAAGACCACACCTATAGTTGGCGATGGGGATTCATTTGAAGGGAGAATTTCTACTCATCTGCGAAGAGGTCTGTCTAGAGAGAGGGTGTAAAATCACAGGATAAGTGATGCAAGAAAATCAAATTCTACACCAAACTTCAAAGAATTCAGTGTCTGGACCCTAGACACTGGACTTATAATTGCTAGGTTTTCAGGATCCTTACAAATTGGCTATTTACTCATTGATACCTTAAAATTGGCCATGGTGGGAATATTTACATCACAGAAACCAACAAACACACAAATGGACTTTTTGCCCCCACTGAGCCAGTTGGTAAACATCTACCAACACACTGCTAACTCCAGGCAAAAGAGACAGATTCCAAGTACAGTGACCCTCATTTGCCTGGCAGGATCTTACTGGGTATTGATTTTTCCTCATGTGGTTGTTAGTAGCTCCCCTTTCACTGTCAAAAGTGCTCACATTGGACTCTAAATATTTGGTTACTCTATAGCTCAAGGCCTTAAGAAGTGATAAGCTGGTTGGCCTCTGCAGTCTGGCTTGTGGCCAGGCTCAGGGACGACCAACACAAGATGTTGATTGGGATTTGGACCTAGGGAATCTGGAACACTTCATAAACAACTATCCCTTGGCCAAACAATTTTAATTTGTTCTCACTCATATGTGGGAACTGAATCAAAATTATAATGTATAGGAATGTAATGTATAGGAAAAAGTCCTATACAAAGGTCAGATCATAATAAAAGAAAAACAAGTATTTTTCATTAATTTTAAACAGAAACTTGTGTTAGTTGATTTTCTGTTACTAATAACACAGTACTACAGACTGGATGTTTCACTTTTTAATTTTAATCTATCTATTTATCCTCTATGTGATTTTTTTGAGGCAGGGTCTCTCTACATAGCCCCCGCTGGCCTGGAACTCGCTATGTAGACCATGCTGGTGGTCGATCTTCCTGCCTCAGCCTCCTGAGTGCTGGGATTACAGGCATGTGGCACCATGCCCAGTGGACTGGGTACATTCTAAACAAAAGAGGTTTATTTAGCTCACAGTCCTGGGAGGCCCAAGCACTCATATCTGAGGATGACCTTCTAGCCAGCAGAATCCAGAGATAGCACACGTCATGAGAGTGTGCATGTGTGTGTACATTTATCTTTCAGGACTCTCCCTCTTTTTGTAAAGCCCTTGATTCCGTCTTGAGAGCTTCACTCTAATGACTTTATCTAGTCATTAAACCCTTCCCAAAGGCCTCACCTCTAAACACTATAGTTGGATTAAGTTTCCATCCTCTCAATATCTCCCAATGGGCATCAAATTTCAACATATAAAAGCCTTAGGGTTTTGTCCAAACCACAGCAACAAGGATACCTTAAATTCCAACCTATGATTCTATATAATTTTTGCAGAAGAACATAACTAGTAAATAATTCAAATCTGTGTAAGTAATAAACAAAAATTTGAAAATACACATGATTTGTGCACAAAGCGAAACATAATGAAGGTTATTGCATTTGACAAAAGATGAATTAGAGAGTTGGTGGTGCAAAAACAAAAACAAAAACAAACAAACAAAAGAGACAGGCTTGGTGGCAAAGTCCTGTAATGCCAGAACCTGAGAGGCTGAGACTGGCAGATCACCAGGTAAAGGCTGGCCTGAACAACATAGTGAGATCCTGTCTCAAAAAACCAAAAATGCAAAACAAAAGCAAACCTTGGTGGTGGAGGGTGGAGGAGGGAGAGGGGAATCTTTCTGAGTAGGTGGTGGAGTGCTTACTCATGTAATTTCAGAAAGAAATTAAAGAGCCTCTGTCTCAATATAAAAATATAAAAAAAGGGCTGGGGAGGCCTGGAGATTTAGCTCAGTGGTAGACCACTTGCCTAGCAGGTGCGAAGCCCAGGGTTCAATCCCCAGTACCAAAAAGAAAAACAAAACAAAACAAAACAAAAACAGACAAGAAAAAAAAGAAAGAAAAGAAAAGGGCTGGCGTGCAGCGCAGTGGTAGAGCACTTGCATGGTATGTACAAGATCCTGGGCTCAACCCTGAAATACCAGAAAAAAAAATTAAAGATCCAAGTCCCATACATTTGGTAATAATTTTTCTTTCTTGTGCTTGAAGCTAGAAGCAGCTCCTTTTGTGCACGTGATGAATTCCCCACAATATACAACTGACTCAGAATTTTTCTTTAGCTTCTATTTGTAAAAATTCTATACCCAATACAATTGTTTTTGTTGTTAGGTGCCATCAAGTCGGTGTCCGACTGGTAGTGACCCTATGTACAGTAGGTGAAACACTATTGTCAGTGCTTCTCTGCTATTTGTAGGGTTTTCAATGGCGGATTGATTTTGGGGAGTGGATTTCTGGGTCCTTCTCCCAGGCCTACAGTAGCTGGTATTCCCAGGTGGTCTCCCATCAAAGTACTAACCAGCCCCGACCCTGCTTAGCTTCGGAGATCTGACAGGATCTGATGCCACAGGGCTATGGCTGCAGGCCCAATACAACTAGCATTCCCTTAAAAACATTCGATATGCTCTGACTTTACCCCTTTCATTGTCTTTATTGTGACCATCTTTACTTAATGGTTAGTGTTTGCTATTTTTTTCTTTTTTCTGTACCATTTTTCCACCAAAGTTTTCTACCTTTTGAAGATCCCTAACTGCTTCACACTCAAACTGCATTTATTTATTCGTTCATTTATTTATTTTAGCGCTAGGAGTTGCACCCAAGGCCTCACGCATGATAGGCAAGAGCTCCACGGAGCTGCACCTTCCCCGGGCCTGTTTCTTTTTCTTTTTCTTTTGAGAGAGGGCCTTGCCAAGTTGCAAAATCTGCCTCTGACCTTGCTTGAGCTGGCAGTTCTCCCGCCTCAGGCTTCAGAGTTGCTGGAATTTACAGGTACGCGCATGGCGCCTGGAAAAGCAAACTTCTTAACGGACACACAAGAAGACAGAACAATGGGGGAAAGCCTTCAGAAATAGGAGGAAAGATCGTGACCAACCCTCAAAACGTTCCTTTGTTTTTTTTGTTTTTTTTTTTTCAGTACTGGGGGTTGAGCCCAGGGCCTCATGCTTGCATGCTTTGCAAGTGCTGTACCACTGGGCTACACCCCCTAGCCCATTTTTAAAAACTTTTTTGTGACAGGGTCTCACTAAGTTACACAGACTGCCTCTGGTCTCAAACTTGTGATCCTCCTGCCTCTACCTCCAGAGCCGCTAGGATTACAGGCCTGTGCCACCTCGCCCAGTTCAAATGATTTTAAAAAGACAATACCAGGGCATAGCTTTAAGACTAAGTGTATTCCTAACCTCTCTCTCTGCTGAAAAGTAATTTCCTGATACAGTGTCTTTTTGTCTATTTTTAGTGTTATGGTAATAGTAAAGTGTTGCCTGTGCTAAATCAAAATTCTAGAGAACAAGAGATCCCTGAAATAAAAGGACTGATTGAGCTGTAACAAATGCTAAACAGAAAGAAAGGACCGGGGCTGGGGCAAATTCCACAATCTACCAGCAACAAGGCTAAGCAGCAGTAAGAAAAATTTCACCTGGATCTTAAAAACCAAAGTATTTTATTGGTGTTGAGGATTGAACCCAGCGCCTTGTGAATATGAGGCAAATGCTCTACCGGCTGAGCTGCGTCCCTAGCTAAACCAGAGTATTTTAAAATGAAAATCTGGGAAGAAGAAAGCACACATTGTTTATCTTGGACATACACTGCTATCCGGGCTGGGATTTAGCTCAGTTGGTAGAGTGCTGCGCTGCAGTCTCTGAGGTCCTGAGTTTAATTTCCAGCACCACAAAAATGGGAGAAGGGCCTGGCAACCCACTCCCAAGGCAATCCCGAAACAGCCATTGAGAACCCTCTGAGGGTCGCTATGAGTCGGATACGACTCGACGGCACCTAACAACAACAACAACAACAACAACAACAACAACAACAACATTAACAAGCACTAACAACGCACTGGCTATAGACAAAGGAGGCCTGGTAACATGAAGTAGGGCAGGTGGATTTAAGATAGGAGGGTAGTCTAATAAAAGTACTTGTTGGTGCTTGATTGGTTGTAAGCAGAATGCAATGGGAGCCAGGTCTTCTTCTACATGGGGTTTCAAGTCAAGAATTTCAACATATGTTTAGGCATATGCAGCAGTTTCTTTTCTCTGGTTTGCTAGGCCTGAAGATGTTAGCTTAACGGCTTTTCTTATCTTTGCTCTTCTCCATCCCTTGGCCTATAACTGAATTTAGGACATTTTAGAATTTTTGTCTTATTATTTGTTACAGACTTTACTGACTTGGCATGGAAAAAGCAGCCCCACCTCCTTTCATGCTTTTCTCATCCGAATAATCTATTCTCCTGTGTTGTATGAAAGCCAAAAAGAATAAGGAGAGACCAAAGGATGGCTCACATTAAGCTTTAGAACTGCTGGGCATTGTGGTATACACCTGTAATCCCAGCACTGGAGAGGCTGGAGCAGGAAGGCCAACATGAATTCGAGGCCAGCCTGGACTACCTAGTGAGTTTCAGGACAGCCTGGGCTACACAGTGAGACTCTGTCTCAAAATCAAGAAGAACAAGAATAAGAACAAGAACAAGAACAAGAACAAGAACAGCAAACCTTTGTGAAGCATGAGTTTATTGGAGTGACTCACAGACAGCCTTTATGTACATTTTCACCAATGGAAAGAATCCCTTCTGAGAACTTCCCACCAAGCTGTCCTGAGTGGGGCTCCACCACATCGAGTACCCCCTCCCCTCAGTCAATCCTTTATCTCTTATATAATTTAGCCTCATGTGCAGTTGGGGCAGAAGGGGCTAGTGATTGACAGCTCAGAGGAGAGTCTTCTGGGGCTCCAGTGAGGGTCTTGTCTCTGCGAGGGAATGCTGATGGCTCTATTATCATTATAATTAGCCTAGCTTCCCTATAGAGTACATTGCCATGGCTTTGGGGACAAGATCCCCAGAGGTCAATCCAGGTGCTCTGTATCAAGATGGCCAAAATGACTGGGTGTGGTGGTGCACGCCTGTAATCCCAGCGGCTTGGGAGGCAGAGGTGGGAGGATCACAAGTTCAAGACCAGAGTCAGTCTGCGTAATTTAGCGAGACCCTGTCTCAAAAAAAAGAGTAAAAAAAAAAAAAAAAAAAAAAAGGGCTGGTGGCACAGTTCAGTGGTCCAGCACTTGCAAAGCATGCAGGCGCAAGGCCCTGGGTTCAACTTCTAGTACCGAGAAAAAAAAAAAAAAAGCCCCAAATGGTGATCATCATGTATAGCCCATGTCTCATCCAGAGAAATGTGGAGCGTTCTGCACTGCCTGGGATCGGAATCCCCACACTAAACCTGCTAGGATTGAGCACATGTGTTGAGAGTGGTGAAGCAACAATACTCCGGGAAGATGTTTGCTGATGAGTGCCAAAGGCTTTTTATTATTGCTACTCTTAAAAGGGCTGCAGTTCTACCCATGCTTCAGCTCAGAGCAATGATTCTCTCAGGCCCAGAGCTATGCCTGGGCCAACAGCAACAATGTTACAAGTTTCACCGTGCTTCTATAGGTTTCAAAATAAAATTCAGGGATAAAATGCAGAACAGAGTATATCCAATAAGGAAAAAGGACACCATCAGGGCGTAACCAATCATAGGACAGCATTATCCAACCAATAGGAAGACATAGGGTGGATAGGGCGTAACCTATCAGGGATGGTATGTTAATGACTAGGGTGTAACCAATGGGGTGAGGGAGCATGATCTGAGCCAGTCAATCCAGAGTTGGGGCAAGGGCATTTTGGGTTAGCCAGTTGGGTGGCATAGACTCAGCAAGAATCTGAGGAGGGGCCACCCTCTGGCAGCATGAGACAGAGGCCATCTTGCCTTGACCTCATGGGCTCAACCCAGGTGTGCCCCAGTGAGCCACAGGGGAGTCCCAGGTGTTCCTCAGGACTGGAGGTGGGCTAGATAAGCCTCAAGCCAAGTGGACTCAAGGTTGTGTAGGACCCCAAATTAGGATCTTCGAGGAGAGAGGCCCCAGAGAGATACCGGGTCGAGGATTGATGCAATAAACATGAGGCTTTATTTCCTGTGCCAGGGTCAACCCTCCATAGAGTCTCCCCCACAAGGGAAGGAAGGCCACCCTGAAGGAGAGGGGCTTGGGGTTTTTATACAGTTTGAGGCGTGGCAGGAAGGCACAAGGAAACTAAGTTTCAACCTTCCTTCCTCTTCAGAGAACCACCCCCAGGTCAGGAAATTGAAACTTGAGCAGACTTAATTATACAGGAAATTTAAACAAGCATTGTAACACTTCAGGTAAACATTTTGAGTTGTTAGTGAGCTCCAAGCATTCATAGGGAGGGGGAGGAGGAGGTGGTAGCGCTCTTCAGTTGTGCCCCTTTTCCTTATCTCCTTGCCTCACAGGTGCCTCTACAGAGAAACCTGTTACAGCTACAAGACAAACACCAATGTCACTTATAATGTGTTATGATCAATTGTCTCTTTGATTTAGATAATGAGGGTCAGAGCTGAGCTTAATCTTTTTTTTTTTTTTAATTGTTGTTTTTGACACAGGGTCCCACTATGTAGCCCTGGCTGCTCTGCAACACTTGATCCTTCTGAAAGAGGGTGCTAGGCAGGAAGAAAGGGAATAAAAGGGCTTATGCACCCCTCTGATTCCCAGCCATTTTTTGAGACGTACATCAATGGGAGCTTCCCCTGAGAATGGTCAGTACTTCAGCAATAGATAATATCTTTTGCAAATAGTTGTCAGCCTGCAGCCATAGCCCTGTGGCACTGATCTGATTAGATCTCGGAAGCTAAGCAGGGTCAGGCCTGCTTAGTACTTGGATGGGAGACATCCTGGGAACACCAGGTGCTGTAGGATTGGGAGATGGACTGGGCAACCCACTCCCAAAAATCAATCCACCATTGAAAACCCTATGAATAGCAGAGAAGCACTGACAATAGTGTTTCATCTGTTGTATGTGGGTGGCTATGAGTCAGACACTGACTTGATGGCACCTAAAAACAATGACAACAACATGGTTTCTGGGAGATAATACCTTCTTACAAATGACCTGGTCTGTACTTGTACCACCTTTACAAAGGGGCTGATCTGTAATTAGTAACTCACTTTACATATGAAGACAATCCGTAGACCCCAGGTGCCTCCACATCTGAGCTAAGAAAGGGATTCTCATTTGAGGCAGGACACTTCCTACAAAACCCAGAAATATCTATTTTACAGCTCAGGAAGGCTGGCCTAAGTTGAAAGGTGAGAGAAATTTGACACTTCTGAAGACGAGATCAAAAAGAGGGGAGGACTATCCATCCCCTTAATGAGAGAGGGACTAAAAATCTTCAAAAGTCTCAGCTGTGGATGCAGAGTCCACAGCCATCCTCAGTTGCATGCTGAGTCTGCAGAGGACAGATATCCACAGAAATCCACAGTGTCCACAATTTGCAGTGTCCAGTCCACAGTATCCAGAGACGTTTGCAGGGGCTGCAGTTCTCAGCAATGGCTACAGCTCTCCGCGATGTCCAGAGCAACCTGCAGAGGAGAACAGCAGTGGCCGGTAGATGTCTGCAGTTCTATGTAGATGTTCAGACACACCCACAGGCTCATTGCCAGACCTCCAGGCTTCCTGACCTCCCAGTTCAGAAGCACATACGCAACAGTTCATGTGTCTTTACCTCTGGACCTGCCACTTTCTGATTTCTATCTTGGAAAGCATAATTCTCTCTCTTTGTCTATCCTCCTCTCCCTTTTCCTTACATTGACCTAAAGCCTGTGCCTGCTCACTCCAAGCCTGTCCGTCTGGCTCTCACTCTCTTCCTTTCAATCCTAAATAAACCATCTTCTCAGTTCGCTTCTGTTTGTAAATTCTTTGTAAAAGTGACCAAGGACCAAAGTTTGCTGCCTACTTCCTGGACCCCTCCCACACTGGATGGGACCACAGTTCCCACTAACACATTAGCCTCAGCCTCCTTAGTGCTGGCATGACAGGTGTGTATGGCCACACCTGGCTTCAGATTCCCTGCTCAATACTACGTCTACTTCAAAGTAGAAAGGGGAAACATCATTTCAAAACCATGATTTCTCATGCCACCCACTGCCAAAAAAAAAAAAAAAAAGTTCATATTGAAATCGTAAAGTCCAATCACACTTCGTTCCCTTAGCATATTTCTCTGCTTTTATATGAGTATCAATCATTAAAAGAAATAACTAGTTATTACACTCAATTCATTATTCATTGCTCATAAATATTTGAACTGAATCACTCCAGATGAGATATGATAATAAAATGTGCACTTTGAAACCTTGCTTTCAGTTGGAATAATTGACTTCAGAACTTTTTAGAGTTTCAAGTACATTTTCCCCCTAAATTTTACAATGGATGAATCTAGTTTGTGCATAACACTGGTGAATACCCATTCCTTAGAAATGAAAAGCAGTATCACTTGGTCCCTCTAGAAGCTATCAACTGCATGACTAGTAGTTGCTGTTTCCTATTACATCTTATAAAAGCATTGTTGTTAGGTGCCGTTGAGTCAGTATCCAACTCATAGCGACCCTCATAGGGTTTTCAATGGCTGTTTCGGGATTGCCTTGGGAGTGGATTGTCAGGTCCTTCTCCCATTTTTGCGGTGCTGGGAATTGAACGTGGGACCTCAGAGACTGCAGCGCAGTGCTCTACCACTGAGCTAAATCCCAGCCCTATAAAAGCATAGTGTTATAAAAGTATTACTGCACTGGCTGGAGAGTAAATCAGTTCAGCTTAAAATCTACAGGAAAAATCTTAATTATGTTTATATATTCAACCCAAAAATTATATCTTAAGGATTTCATTTTATGGGAAAAAAAGTTTACTTGTAAATAATTACATATTTGGAAGTTTTGTTTTTTTTTTCTTAAGGAAAAAAACCCCAAGCAATAGTTATAATGTTGCAGGACAAATGAGGCTGGAGAGACCCTAGGCAAGTTCAGGAGGGTTTTATAATTCCCACACCAGAGCGTGGCCTAGTGGAATCATTTCCAAAGACTGAGCCCCAAACAAAGGAAGCCTGGATCTCTTATAAGGTGCCTAGAAGAGAGGGCTTACAAATGTGATAGCAGCATGAGAATAAATAAGGCAAGGTTACAGAAGCAGGTAGAGCATGGTGAGATGGTCAGGGATCTTTTGCAACTTACAGGAAGAGAAGAGGAGGAGGTATGTGCCTCCAGGCTGAAACAAAGAGATATACATTGTATATTGTAAACAGCTTTGTCAAGCTGAAACAGCTCTGT
The DNA here is from genome assembly GCA_007922755.1 of Pedetes capensis. Classification (NCBI taxonomy): domain Eukaryota; kingdom Metazoa; phylum Chordata; class Mammalia; order Rodentia; family Pedetidae; genus Pedetes; species Pedetes capensis. Next base: position 28,609 of record VMDO01005802.1, on the reverse strand, counting down.
TATTAGAAGAATTTGCTAGGTCATTTTCAAGAAACCAGAATGATTCAGACAGGTTATTTGTAATAGGTTAAGCAACCAACCTTCAGCCTAACAAACAGTGCTTTAATAGAACAAACAGAGCTTTAATAAGGAACTACTGGCTTGTTGAAGAGAGGAAAGGGGTCTTTCTTTGGGCCAGCTTCAATAGTAGGGTACAAACAACCAGTAAACCAGCCCTAAGAGTTTACTTAAATGTGTACATTTTGTGTGTGTGTGTGTGTGTGTGTGTGTGTGTGTGTGTATGTATGTATATACAATTTTTTTTTTTTTTTGGTACTAGAGACTTGAACTTAGGGCCTCCCACATGCTTTTTGCAAGTGTTCAACCACTGACCTGTATCTCTAGCCAATTTTTTACTTTTATGTTTTGAGACAGAGTCTCACTGTTGCAGGAATACATAAGACAAAAGAGACCAGGGCAAGTCAGGAGGATTTATTGTGCCAGTACAGTTCAGAGGAGTTGTTTCCCACATCTGAGCTCTGAACAAAGGGGAGCTTGACCTTTTATAGAGCCTCTTAAGAGGAAAGGCTCACAGGAGCAAAATGGCATGAAAACAGACAAAATGGCATGAAAACAAACAAAGTAAGTTTATAGAAGCAGAAAACCCTGTTACTAGGAAGTGGGGGTAGAGTATAAATTCTTGCAGGATGTTTATCACACAGGGTGTCCTATAAGTAACTCAAACAGGAATCTTGTAATTTGTAAAAACAGAGAACAAAAGAGTGGGTTCTATACAAGGCAAGCAATTTACCAAGTTGAAACAGTTTTGGAACTTATGTGAGAAAACAGGAACTTACAAGATCACTTATAAGAAACAACAATTTAGACAAACACTAAAACATGTTGAGCAATCATTAGCTAAAAATCAAGGAACAAAATGCATCAAGGAACAAAGGCTATTTATGAAAAGGGAACTAGAGACTAATGGGCAAAGGGAGGGAGTTTTCCTTTTGGGGACCTAGTTAATCACTAGGTTACACAGGCTGCCTCTGGCCTCAATCTTGTGATCCTCCTGCCTCTGCCTCCCAAGTCACTGGGATTAAAGGCTTGCACCACCATGCCTGCTAAATATATATTTTATTCCTATAAAATGAAACATTACCTAGCCTATAAAATTTCTCTTGTTCAAGACACTAGATAGGAAAAGACTCCATATTAATAAATGAAAAACTAAGTTACAAAACAAAGGAAGAAGAAAGAAAATAAGAAGGAAGGAGGGAAGAAAGGAAGAAAGGAAAGAAGAAAAGAAAGAAGGTAGACAGGCAAGCTTGGAAGTTTATATACCAAAGTGTTTCAGTGGTCTTTTCCTGAGAGAGAATGTGAGTGTCTTTTATTTTCTTCTACATATTTTTCTGCTTTTCCAAGAAAGACTTTTTTTTTTTAATCAGGCAAAATGTTTTAATAAATAAAGTTAAAACAACCAAAACTGAATCTGTCACGAGCAAGCTATGCCATTAACATGGACAGACACATTTGTGTCTTTCCACAATGTCAAAAGTTATTGAATAACAAATTCACATCAATTGTGTCAGCTTCATGTCAGCGATTACTCTTGAGTTCGCTTGATAATTATGACCACTTGAATCACAAGTTCTTTATTCTATTTCAATCTTAATTGTCAGTATCTATGACACTCAGATCGTACGTCACACTTCACACAATGATATATAGATTACAGACAGCTGACCAAGTGTTGAAAGTGGCCACACGATTAAAGAGGAAATTCCAAGAGCCTATACAAATGAAGTATTCACAGCAGGTAGTCAGATAAGGTGCCAAGAAGCCCAGTTGCAGAACCATCAAGGCCCAGAGGTGCCAAGGCTCAGAGCCATCAGATAAAGGGGGTTTGTATGGCCTGTGGTTTCAAAGTAGGCAGTGGTAAGCAGGTGGGTCTCACTGAGCTGAAGCCCATAGACAGATCTTTTGCTTGCCAATCATGTGGTTCATATACCAAGTAGTCTGATAATATGAAAGAGATTGCTGTACCGTACTCTTAGATACCCCTCATTTTATATGTTTTAAGTGAGGGAGTTGCATCACTCATGAGTCTAATGTGTTTGATAAGCTCACAGGCCTTATTTCTTTAATATGGTTTTGATAAATTCATGTGCCAATGTGCCCCTAATTTAATCTGATAAGTTTACAGGTGGTAATTTTTTTATTTGTGTTTATCGGTCTGCATCTTGTGCCATGCATTTGGGGGTTGTTCTTTTTGAAAAGTTCTCCATGTCTGACATCCAGTGGTTATTCACTTGCCCAGACAAGTCACCAAGTCATTTTCCCTTAGTAGGTGCCCTCAAAATGGAGTAGTTCAGGCCAAACTGCTGCTTTATTAAATGGTGTCACTGAGGGCAAGGCAGAGCCTGAAAGTTGCTCCTCCATAGAAAGTAACTCAGTGCAGAGCACATCCTGCTCTCCACAGAAGCCTATGTACCTTACGGATGTGGAGGGTAATGGTGTATAAGTGTAAGTTCAGTTGTAACACTCTAGTAGGAGATGTTGATAATAGGGAATACTGTGCATGTGTGGGGATAGGAAGGATATGGGAAATCTCTATAACTTCCACCCAATTTCTAAGAATCTAAAACTGTTCTAAAAACTAAAGTCTACTCAAAGAAGTCAATAAAAATTAATTAATAAAAAGGAAAAAGAAAGGGAAGCAGTAGTACTAGTTCTGGGCAAAGCAATATATTTACTATCTAAGCTCCAAAATGTGTTACTCAGCCCTATCCTGCTTCTCTCTTCTTACCTCTCTCTTTCTCTCTGTCTTTTTCTGGGGGGTGGGGAGAACTGGGAATTGAACCTAGGGCTTCTCACGTTAGGGACGCACTCTACCACAGAGCTACATCCTCAGCCCTCTTTCCTCTTCTTGGAAGCAATAGTTCTATGTATAATTACAGTGAGTGTATATTTTGTGTTACTCTTTCATTAATGTATAAACCATTTTTCTACTTATGAGAAGTAAAATATTCTCAAGCATGAGAAAAAATGGTTTAGAGCTGAATCTTTTCTTTTTTTAATAAAATGTAATTAAACTCCCTTTTGGGAACTATCTAGCATTTCTAAGAAAATATTTTGAGAAATTTTCAGGTATAGGAGAAACCAAAGTGCTTTAGCTATTCCCTCACTTCATAATAAGCACAGAATACTTCTGTGCCCCCAGATAAATTGGAGGTTTTCACCACATGCCAAGAAAACAATCAATTCTCCATATTCTACAGCAGACACTAGCTCAGTATCCTCTAATTCAATTCAATTCTGACACTATCCACCTGCAGATAGCATCAGATCCCACAAGTTGAGAGCTCAGCTCTGAAAAAATACTACCTGCCCCCCCAGTTCAGATGCCAGTTTTAAGTTTCTGACTAGCCAGCTATAACGTGAGGTTCCTATGCCATCCACCTTGGGTTTGATTAGTATGCTAGAGCAGCTCACAGGACTCGGAAACACTTTTCTCACTTTTGCTTATTTACTGTGAAAGATATTACAGAGGTTATAGACAAAAAGCCAGGTGGAATAGATGCATAGGGCCAAGTATGTGAGAAGATGCCAGGAGCTTCCATGCACTTTCTTGTTGTTGTTGTTAGGTGCTCTCGAGTCAGTGTCTGACTCATAGCGACCCTACATACAACAGCTGAAACACTATTGTCAGTGCTTCTCTGCTATTCATAGAGTTTTCACTGGCTGATTGCTTTTTGGGAGTGGGTTGCCAGGTCTTTCTCCCAATGTGCTTTCTAGGCACACCATTCTCAAGGAATCTCCACATATTCAGCTATCCAGAAGCCCTGGAAGACAGTCTTTTAGGGTTTCATGGAAGCCTTATTAAATTGGAATGATTGATAAAAGATTCACCATTATTGATCAACTTAATCTTTGGCCCTTCTCCCATCTCAGCAGGTTTGGTAGGGCTTAAAATCTTTAATTGTCTTTCAGTGACTAGACCCCATTCTGAAGCTATCTACTCCTCCAACCCCCAATTATTCATCTCATTAGCATACAAAAGGCACTTTTTACTTTAGAGATTCCAAGGATCTTAGGAGCTATATATCAGCAAATAGTGAGGAAGACTAAATATATATTTTACACTATGAAATATATATTTGAAATATAGATAAAGATACAGATAGATTTTTTTTTTCACAACTGTGATGAGAACCTCTTGAAGCCAGTACTCTTTGAAGAAATCTCAGATTTGGGACAGGAAGTGTATAAAAAGATTCTGGAAGCTAGGATGATGGTATATACCTGTAATCCCAGCACTTGGAAGACTGAAGCAGGTGGATCATAAATATGAGACCTGGGCTACATAGTGAGATTCTGTCTCAAAAAAGAACAAAAAAGAAAAAAAGAAAAGATTCTGTAACATTTTTCTTAACCAAAAAGCAAAAAAACTACAGTTCACAGACTACTGTGAACTGTTGTTATGTTAAAAGGATATAAGAACCAGATTGAAGAGTCCCCTTGACTGAAGGGACAACTTATATATCAAAAAGAAGAATGGAGCTCAGGGTGTAGCTCAGTGGTAGAATGCTTGCCTAATATATACCAAGCCCTGGGTCCAATCACCCAGCACTCGGAGGGAAAGATGAGAGAGAGAGAGAGAGAGAGAGAGAGAGAGAGGTGTACTGACCCATGCCTGTAATGCTAGTGCTCAGAAGCCGAGGCAGGAAGGATCCCAATTTCAAGGCCAGCCTAGCCAGCCTAGTCTGCAAAGCAAGTTTAATGGTAGCCTGGGCTACATAGGAAGGCTTATCATAACTAACTAACTAACTAAATAATAAATAAAATGGTAACTATGATGAACCAAAGCATAACAAAATGGGTGAAATTTCAAGAGTTCATAGTGATATTCAATATAAAAGCATTTGGAAGATGATAGGGAGCTACCTAATTTGCCAAAATAAAAGAGAAAGAATGAAGTGAAGTACTATATATTTTTGAATCTAACTTGTACTCTCTTAATAGTTTTAAAAGACTACAAACCAGATGCAGATTAGAATTATACATGGATTGGTGCCTCAGTCAGAGATTTTTTTGTTTTTGTTTTTGTTTTTGTTTTTTTCTGGAGTCAGCATCTCACTCTGTAGCTGAGGCTGGCCTCAAACTCCTGGTGATCCTTCTGCCTCAGCCTCTCGAGTGGTGGGCATACAGGTGTGTACCACCATGCCTGGAGTTAGTGGGAAATTTTATAATTGAAACCACCTAATTGTCCTTTGCAAATTGTTTTTTTTTTTTTACAACTTGTTTTTTGTTTTTTTTTTTTACCCTTGACCAGCATTGTAAATTCTAAAGAAAAGCAGCACCCAAATAATCAAGATAATAATTGCTAGAATCAGCTATTCCAGGAAAAAGGAATAGGAGAAACATTGGTCATAAAACTTCATAATCAAGTAATCTCTCTTTAGATTTATAGACCCTGGAATATTTGGTGACCTTCAGATAGCATCAGAATGTGCATCAAAGAAATGGACCACTGCAAGATTAATGATTACTCTATTGGCAGTTGGGGCTGGGGTTTAGCTCAGGTGGTAATGTATTGCATTGCACGCACTGAAACCCTAGGTTCGATTCCCAGCACTGCAAAAATGGGAGAAAGACCTGACAGCCCACTCCCAAAATAATCCTGAAACAGTCAGCCACTGAAAATCCTATGAATATCAGAGAAGCACTGACATAATGCCTAGCATGGCACAGTGGCAGGAAGTGTTTTGTTCTGTTGGGCATAGGCTTGCTAAGAGCTGGACCCAACTTCACGGCACCTAGCAGCTATTGGCAATCTGTCTATGCTAAACAGACACTTCATTAAATTTCCTATGTAAGCTCTTCACTTCAGTTATTAGTTAAGATGGTCCTTAGGATGACAGTTGAACTGTTTTCTGATCATTTTAGTAGAGTTCTTTCTCTACTTCTGTCTTGTCTATTGGCTAATTGGCTTCTGTTTCTCAATGAACAAAGTCTTTTGATAGTAACAATGAATGGATCAGGTCAATAGTATCAGAAATCAAACATCAGCCTCAGTATAATGATTGTTACATGCCTCTTGATGTAATATAGTATCGAGTGCACATTACCACCAACAAACTATTTTTACACACATACACACAAAGACTTCAATTTGGTGAAACCACTAGACATAACTACCAGTTTATAGGAGGGACTGGAATAATGTGTGTTTGTGTGTGTGTGTGTGTGTGTGTGTGTGTGTGTGTGTGTGTGTGTGCATGTGGTATAAGCCATGGAGATAAAATTGGCAAAATCCAGAATATAGGAAATTCTATATAAATTTCTATATAAATATGTTTCTACATGTTTTTGCCATTAGGTGCTGTTGAGTCAGATCCAACTCATAGTAATCCTGTGTACAACAGGACAAAACACTCCCTGACACTGTGCCATGGACTATGTCAGTACTTCTCTGCTATTCATAGGGTTTTCAATGGCTGATTATTTTGGGATTGCTTTGAGAGTGGATTACCGTGTCCTTCTCCCATTTTCTGTAGTGCTGGGGATCGAACTCAGGGCCTTAGAGAGCACAGAGCAGCACTCTACTAACTGAGCTAAACCCTAGCCTGTTTCTACATAGTACAAATATGAATTCAGCATCACTAACAACAAAATGTCCAGAAACAAAACAAAACAAAACAAAATAACCTAGGGAAACTTAGGTTAAAGGAGACTTAAGAAATACAATAACCAAATGCAACGGAAATACTTTGTTTGGATCCTGACTAGAATACAACAACCATAAAAAAAAATTAAACATTTATGAAATGCTAGAGATTAAATGATAGAAGAATTTTGAATTCTGGATGTGTAGTTAATAATTCTAAGAAAATATTATTAATTTTTTTTAGTTATGTTAAATGACAGAGGGAGAGAAAGAATCTTAGAAATACAAGCAAGTAGCCAGGCATGGTGGTGCATGCCTGCCATCCCAGCAGTAGGAAGGCTGAGGCAGGAGGATCATGAGTTCAAGGCTAGCCTGAATTATATAACTACATAGTGACATAGTAAGACCCTATGTCAAGAAAGAAAGAAAGAAAGGAAGGAGAAAGAAAGAAAGAAAGAAAGGAAGGAAGGAAGGAGAAAGAAATAGGGAAGAAGGAAAGAAAAAAGGAGAAAGGAAGGAAGGAAAGAAGGAAGGAAGGAAGGACAGAAAGAAGGAAAGAAGGAAGAGAAAGAAAGAATAGAAAATGCAAACAATATCTGTAAATGAAGGATAATTTTTCCTCCACCTTTGTAGATTCTCTGACTTGGTATTCAAAATTAAGTTACAACACATTAATAAGAAAAAAGACATACAAATTTGTTTAATGTTAAAAGTTTTATGTAGTGAGGTTGGGGAATGCTTCATAGAGAGAAGAGAAAATCCCCAAAGAAATGACCAGGCAAGGAGGCTTTTATACCATTTGGTCAATAGAGGATTAATTTTAAAATTTTAAAAGAAGTGATAAGATGAAGGAACAGGACAAGGACCTCCTAGGGGAGGTAAATTATAGGAAAGCAAATACATGGGAAACTAATAGTAGATAAGGGTTAGTTAGTAGGTTTGTTTGTGTAGACTCTTTCTTGGTGCTATCTTATCTTGAGTGATAAGGTTGTTATTCCTGTCCTCACATGGGAAGTGTGTGTTGGGGGCTGCTGTTCACAAGGGGATTATGCTCTGTTTCCAGGCAGATGGGATGGCAGAGAGCTCCTTCTGTGTCTGCTTTTCCTTAATTGCCTTCAGCTCAAAATAATCTTTATTCTAGCATAGCATATTTTGGGGTACCATATTGTGATCTCCTACATATCTATAGGTAAAACTTAGAATTTGCCTTAAAATAGTCCAGTTGGGGAAATGGAGTACATAGGACAATACATGAATAAGATTAGTTATGCTTTGATATCCTTTGATATCCTTTGAAGCAAGGTAATAGGTATAGGGTCATTATACTATTCTCTCCGATTTTATATTATTTGTGAGTCACATTATAAAATGTTCTTTCACAATACTGTTGAACCCAGGGCCTTGTGTATGCTAGGCAAGCACTCTACCCTGAAATATACCCCCAGCCCAACAGAATGTTCTAAAATAAACAGTCTACACTGTCACCAAATGAAATGGGTTCATTTCTTGGTTAGTGAAGAAGCACAATCAGGAGGTGAAACAGTGGAGAAAGGCTTATTACTTGAGAATACTGGAGACAGTTCTCAAGGCAATTTTCTCCCCAAATAAAGAAAGCACATTTTTTTTATTAGGAATACGTATATATGTAAACATACACATAAGAAAAACTCATCACGTACAGAGATAGGCACATTACTGAGTATGCTCAATTTGAGATCATATGTTGTATGTTCTAAAAAGTAATGCAGACAGAAATGCATCTGGGAGGAGCATTTAGCTGGTTCCTTATAAGTTTTCTGGCCTTGTGTGAAACAAAAACCAACTTTGGCTAGGCACACTGGTCTGTAATCCCAGCATTCAGGAGGCTGAGGCAGAAAGACTGCTAGTTTGAGGCCAGCCTGGGCTACACAGAAAGCTCCAGGCTAGCCTGGGCTACATAGTGAAACCCTGTCTCAGAAAACCACCAACCATGGAACATGATGGTCATGCCTGTAATCGCAGGACTCGAGAGACTAAGGCAGGAGGATGAATGTGAATTCAAGGCTAGCTTGGTCTATATAGGAAATTCCAGGCCAGCCTGGGCTATACAGTAAGACCTTGTCTCAAAACAAAACAAAACAAAACAAAAACAAACTCCTAAAAATTTAAAATTTAAAAAAGTAAAAAAAAAAAAAAATCAAAACCAAACAAACGCCACCTCCTTCCAATACCAGGCTTTGAAAAAGACATCAGTTTAAGTATAAGAACTTGCCAACAAAAGTGCCTGACTTGCAGCTAATGCTGTTTTGTAAAAAATAACTTGCACATATGACAGTAATTTTTCTTAATATTTTCTTTAAAAATGTTGTCTATCTGTTCTTATTAGAAAAATTATCTACAAACTGGTTTTCTTGAAGTTCCCTCAAGACCAAAGTAAATTTAGTGTGTGCTTGCAATAATTTCTTGTCTCAGCAATTATTTGAATAACCCTGAGACAGAGAAATCAAAGATTCAGAAAAGCTGATATCCTCAAGGACAGAGAGTGCTTCTTGGACCATCAATAGAAGAACCACTAGTAAAATCCAGATAATGCAATGCTGAATTGAGTTCTGTTTCTTCTGTACCACCTGCTTCTTCATTGTCCCCACTTTCTTACAGGGTAGTGGGAAAGAGCAGTGATTGCAATCTCACAGACATCATCTCTGTGCTGTCATGTAGTATACTTTCTTACTAAGGTCTTCTGCCTTTGATTTCAGATGTGCACTGTGAAAGAAAAAGCTTATCTTTGTGGGTCATTTTGTTATTGTTGCTGTTGTCAGGTGCCATAGAGTCAGGTGTGTCTCATAGCACCCCTATGCACAACATAATGAAACATTCCCTGATTCTGTGCCAGGTACATGATCTTTTAATGTTTAAGCCCATTGTTGCAGACCTTGTGTCAATTCATCTAGTTGAGGGTCTTTGTTTCTTTTGTTGACCCATTACTCTCCCAAACATGATATCCTTTTCCAGGGATTGGTCCCTCCTGACCACATATCCAAAATACATAAGATGCAGTCAAGCCATCCTTGCTTCCAAGGAGCACTCTGGTTGCACTTCTTCTGGGACAAAACTGTTGGTTCTTTTGGCAGGCCATGGTATGTATATTCCGTATTCATTTCCAGCACCATAATTCAAAAGCATCAATTCTTCTTCTGTTTCTCTTATTCAATGTCCAGCTTTCATAAGCATATGAGGCGACTGAAAATATGGCATGAGTCAGGCACACCTTCATCTTCAATGTGACATCTTTACTTTTCCACACTTCAAAGAGGTCTTTTGCAACAGCTTTTCCCAATGCAATGTGTCTTTTGATTTCTTCACTGCTTCTTCTGAGGGTGTTGATTGTAGAAACAAGTATAACAAAATGTTGGACAACCTCATCTTTTCTCCACTTACCATGAAGTTGCATACTGATTCAGTTGTAAGGAATTTTGTTTTGCTAAGGTTAAGACACAATCCATACCGAAGGTCATGTTTTTTGATCTTTATCAGTAAATGTTTCGAATCCTCTTCATTTTCAGCAAGCAGAGTTGTGTCACTTCCATAAGGTGGGTTGTTATTGAATCTTCCTTCAATCCTGATACAATGTTCTTCTTCATAAAGTCCAGCTTCTCAGAATTTTTGCTCAGCATAGAGACTAAGGAGGTATGGTGAAAAGATACAGCCCTGATGTACACCTTTCTTGACTTTAAACCAGGTGGTGTTTTCTTATTCTATTTGAAAGACTGCTTAAGACCAGAAGTGTTTCAGATTTCAGACTTTTTTTCAGATTTTGGAATATTTATATATAAATAATGATATATTTTATTTTTATTTTATTTTTTGTGGTACTTGGGGATTGAATTCTAGGGCCTCACATATACTTTTGCAAGTGTTCTACTATTGGGCTGCACCCCTAGTCCATTTTTTATTTTTTATCTTGAGACAGAGTCTTGCTAAATTACACAGGCTCCCTCTGTTCTCAAATTTGTGACTCTTTTGTCTCTATGCCCTGAGTCACTAGGATTATAGGTGTGAACTACTGCATCCAGCTAAATGATAAGATATGAGGGATGAGAACCCCATCTAAGAATGAAATTCATTTATGTTTCATATATACCTTATACACACAAAGTAAATTTACACAATATTTTTTCCATGCCTGTTTCTTGATTGTTACCTACCACACATAGTCAGGTACGAATTTTCCATCTGTGGCATTATGGCAGCACTCAAAAAGTTTTGAGCTTTGAAACATTTCAGATCCTGTTTCAGGATGCTCAACCTGTACAAGTAAGCTTGTTGTTGTAGTTAGGTACCGTCAAGTCGGTATCCAACTCATAGTGACCCTCATAGGGTTTTCAATGGCAGATTGCTTCAGGATTGCCTTGGGAGTGGATTGCCAGGTCCTTCTCCCATTTTTGCGGTTCTGGGAATTGAACTCGGGACCTCAGAGACTGCAGCACAGCGCTCTACTGACTGAGCTAAATCCCAGCCCGTACATGTAATCTAGCTCCTTTTTAAATGCTATAGAATAAGCCAGGCGTGGTGGGTGCATGCCTATAATCCCAGCTTCTCTGGAGACGAAGGCAGGAGATCACAAGCTTGAGGCCAGAGGTAGCCTGTGTAACTTAGTGAGATCTTGTCTAAGATAAAAAGAAAAGAAAATAAAGGGCTGAGGGTACAGCTCAGTGGTAGAGTGCTTGCAAAGTATGCCCAGGGTGCTGGGTTCAGCCCCCTGGTACTGCAAATAAATGCTATAGAATATTGCGTAATGTAGCTATATAGTCTATGTAGCCATTTCTCTTCCACAAGGTTTTGTTTCCAGTGTTTCATTATAAAATCATGCAAAGAACACTTTTACATGAGTTTTCTATAGAGTTGTATTAATGCATCTCTAACATAGATATGGCCTGCAGCAGTAGCCCTGCAGCATCCAATCCTCTCAGATCTCAGAAGCTAAGCAGGGTCAGGCCTGATTAGTACTTGGATGGGAAACCGCCTGGGAACACCAGATACTGTAGGCTTGGGAGATGGACTCGGCAACCCACTCCCAAAAATCAATCTGCCATTGAAAACCCTGTGAATAGCAGAGAAGCACTGACAATAGTGTTTCGTCTGTTGTACGCAGGGTCGCTATGAGTTGGATACCGACTGACAGCACCTAACAACAACAACAGGCATACGAATTTCCCAAAGTATCAGATATTATCAAATCGTACTCAAAGCAGTTTTGCTAATTACATTCTTACCAGCAGTGTAGGCTAATACTCATTTTTCTATAACTTCACCAATATGGATACTAGTAAACTTTTTAATCATTACTCATATGATGATTGAAAGGTGGTATCTTGTTCTTGTTTCAATATTTATTTCCAGTGATTTTGTTCCCTGATTGCCAGCTTCTTCTCATATGTTTACTGACTTTTTATAGTTCCTCTCTTGTGAATTGCTCATTCATATAATTTGCTTACTTTTCTATTGAACTGCCTGTCTTTTTCTTATTTATATGAAGAAACTTATATATTCTATATAAACATAAAGGGATACATGTTGTTGATGTTTGTTGTTGGGTCTGCGGAGTCAGATCTGTCTCATAGTGACCCTCATAGAGTTTTCAATGGCTGATTGTTTTGAGATTGCTTAGGGAGTGGATTGCCATGTCCTTCTCCCATTTTTGTGTTGCTGGGGATCAAACCTGGGTCCTCAGAAAGTGAGGAGCAGCACTCTTCCAAATGAGCTAAACCCCAGCCCCTTTATAGCATGTAGCATATCCTCTTATAATCCTTTGCCTATTTCATACATTGGAAATATTTTCTGGGTCTATCCATTTCATTAATTTAATGTTTTTTTTTTTTTTACTACACAAAAATTTTGAAATTTAATGTCAAATTAATCAATATATCATCTATTGTCCTTTATTTTTGGTATCTTATTTAAGAATGTCTTCCTTATTTTAAGATCATGAATAAATTATTCTGTATTTTTCCTCTTTTTTCATTCTATTTTCTAATTGGTTTCTCAATTTTGTGAATGTATTACATTAATACAAGCTTTATACTCATACACATATACATTTAAAAATAAACAAAAGCAAAAACAACAACAACAACAAAACCCCAAAGCCTTTGGAGTCAGAAGAAAGATATGGGTTAGAACTCAGGTCTTCCACTTCTCAGTCATCTCTCACCTTTGGTAGGTAATCAATGGACACTTACTTCATAGAGCTCTTATTTATTTTTATTTTTTGTGGTACTTAGATATTGAACCCGGAACCTCACACATATTTTGCAAATGTTCCACCACTGAGTTGCACCTGTAGCCCATTTAAAAAAAACATTTTTTTTTTTTGAGACAGAGTCCTGCTATACAAGCTCCCTCTGGCCTTCAACTTGCAATCCTCTTGCCTCAGCCTCCCAAGTTGCTGGAATTACAGGTATGTGCTGCCATACTTGACTTTCATGAAATCTTTTGTTTGTTTGTTTGTTTGGTTTTTGGAGACACGTTTCACTGTGTAGCGCAAGCTGTCCTGGAATTCATTTTGTAGACCAGGCTAGCCTTGAACTCATGTTGATATTCCTGCCTCACCTCCCAAATGCTGGGATTACAGGCATGCACCACCACACCTAGCTTCTTCATAGGGCTTTTGAATATTGAATAAAATAAATAACTAGCACACCAAAGGAACTCAATAACTGGTATCACTATTATTTTTTTAAAGTAAATCAGTGATTATAATTCAATATTATGAATGTACTTAATGTGGCTGAATTGTACCCTTAGAAATGGTTAAAATGTTATGTCTGTATATTTTGTCAAAATTTTCTGGTCAATTGACAAGCTTAATTCAAAGTTTTATCAAAGATGCTATGATTTTAGTTTAAAATTTACAAGAGAAAGTTGCAAGAGTTAAGATGAGAAAATAGCATCAAATTTTAGTTTGGAAAACTATGATAATAAATAAAGAGGAAAGGGAGAAAATGTGTAAACATTTAATTTGGTTAGCACAAAGTTTTAACTAGTGTAAAAAGTCCTATGGGTAGCAAATGGATATGGAAGAATATGGATAACATCAATATAAAATATAATTGTACAATCCCATAACTTACATCAGGACCATTATGACAGAAATCAAAGTACCATGAATAAAACGCTAATTGAAGACAACTGGATCCTTATCTTACACTATACACAAAGGTCAACTCCAGATGGATTAGTCTCAAGCAAAAGACCTGAAACCAAACAACTCCTTGGAGGAAAATATAAAAAAAAAGCTTCTCAGCATCAACATTGGTGATGATTTCTGGATCTGACACCAAAAGTTCAGGAAACAAAAGCAAAAATAGACAAGTAGGATTCCACCAAACTAAAAAGTTTCTGTATAGCAAAGGAAACAAATCAACAAAATGAAAAGGCAACCACTGGAATGGGAGATAATACTTGCAAACCATATACCTGATATAGGACTCATATCCAAACAATGTAAAAACAAACAAACAAACAAGCAAAAAAAAAAAAAACCTTGTACAACCCAATAGCAATAAAGGAAACAAATCAACAAAATAAAAAGGCAACATCTGGAATGGGAGAAAATATGTGCAAACCATGTACCTGATATAGGACTAATATCCAAATATACCTATCTATATCTATATCTATATCTATCCCTATATCTATATCTATATCTATAGCTCTCTCCTACAACCCAACAACAAAAAAGAAATAACCTGATTTAAAAATGGGCAAAGGATTGGAACAGACATCTCTCCAAAGAAGATATACAAATGATGAGCAGGTATGTGAGAACATCTTTAATCATCAGGGATTTGCAAATCTAGAAGACGTCATCTCATACCGGTTAGAAGGGCTATTCCATATATATATATATATATATATATATGTATGTATGTATGTATGTATGTATGTATGTATGTATACACACATACATACATACATATATATATCTTTTTAAACATATATTGGGAGAAGGGCCTGGTAATCCACTCCCAAGGCAATCCGGAAACAGTCAGCCATTGAAAACCCTATGAGGGTCTCTATGAGTCGGATACCCGACTCGAGGGCACCTAACAACAACAACAATGGATCAAAGACAGGATCTTGCACATTCTAGGCAGGAATACTACTACTGAGTCCCTGTTGTTGTTAGGTGCCTTCAAGTCAGATCCAACTCATAGAGTCCCTAAGTATAGCAGGTGAAACATGATGAAACACTACACATCACCGTGTCATGCACACCATCTTTTTATGTTTGAGCTCAGTGTTGCAGTCATTGTTTTCTTCTCATTTTGACTCATGCCACATCAACAAAAGGAGGTCCCAGAGGCTTTACTCCATTCCTATCATTAAGGTTGACTCTACATTGAGGAGGCAGCTCTTCCCCAGTCATTTCTTGAATGTCTTCCAGCCTAGGTTGGGGGGCTCATTTTCTGGCACTATATTTGATAGTGGGCTGAGTCTTAGCTTAGTTGGTAGAGTACTGCTTGGCACCCTCTGAGGGCCAAAGTTCAATCCCCAGCACCCCAAAATTGGAGAAGGAGCTGGCAATCCACTCCCAAAGCAATCTGGAACAACCAGCCATTGGAATCTCTATGAGGGTTGCTAAGAGTCAGAACTGACTTAAGAACACCTAACAACAACAACAACAACATATTTGGCAGTGCTTCTCTGCTATTCATAGAGTTTTCAATGGCTAATTGTTCTGGGAATGGGCTCCCAGATTCTTCTCCCTTGTCTGTCTTATCTGGAAGCTCAGCTGAAAGCTGTCCACCAGCCCTGCTGGTATCTGAAATTACTGGTGGCATAGTTTTCAGCATCCCAGCAACACACAAGCCCCACAACATGATAAGCGGACAGACAAGTGGGGTACTTAATTTAACAAGAATTATGAAGAGAGGAAAATAAGGTAAAACGTAGCCATATGAACATTTCTAAGTATTATAGACTAATGAAAATCATAGAAGCATCCTAAGTAGAGACATGATTACCAAAAGTAATAAAATCCATTCATTGTGGAGTTATTTTCACCAGCTTCTGTGAAGACTTTGAAAATTACCAGGAATTTGTTCATGCCATAACACAGTAAAATTTAAACTTTTACTAATGTTCACTTTGGAGCTTCAGCTTCCTGTCGTTTAACTTGAAGAATGGATTTTGTCCCAAGTACTTGTCTACCCTTTATTATAAGAATAAATAAAAGATTTGAAGTATTCATCTGGAATAAGTAATACAGAGTAAAATTCTAGGATAACTAAAGAGTTAGTGAAAAGAAGAAGAAGAAGGAAATGCCCACTGGTCAGATATTAAGGGATATACAGACATCTGTCCAAGCATTACTAAATTAAGTACATTTAGAATCAATTCCCTATACAAATCACAAATAGAAAAATATCTATGTTATAGAAAGCTCGGAGACTCTTTAGGGTCTGAGAAAGTAGTGCTAATGAATGTCTAGCTGAGCAGATATTGGGAGAATGTGATTCTTTTTTTTTTTTTTTACAGTATTGGGGGTTGAACCCAGGGCCTCACATTTGCATGCTTTGCAAGTGCTGTACCACTTAGCTGCACCCCCAGCACATTTTTTTTATTTTTTGAGACAGAGTCTTGCTAAATTACGCAGGCTACCTCTGGTCTTGAACTTGCGGCTCTCCTGCCTCTGCATCCTGAGTTGCTAGGATTACAGGCGTTCGCCACCAGGCCTGGCCGAGAATGTGATTCTTGGACAATCTTTGAGTCTCAGTTTCCTTATTTACCTTGAGAAAATGAAATATTTTCCAGCTCAAATATTCACTGATTCTAGTCATTTTAAAAAGATTGCATTTGACGTTTAATTTAGAGGATGAAAGTAAGGTGGTCTGTCTTTGCTAAAGCAATTATATGAATAAACTATTAAAATCGGGGTTGGTTAATATACCCAAATGCTTCAAAATATTGAACAATTATAAAGTTTTTATAGCTAATGAATAATTAGTGAGGGTTTTATTTCAATAAGAAATATAAAAATGGCAATTTTTTTCCCACTTGTAGTTCTGTATGGATGCAGAATACAGAGTGTATAATTTATTACACATAATAATCTCTTGAACAGCTGGGAAATATAAAACTCATCTACAAGGGGTTGCATTTTTACTCACCCAGGCATACAATTACTCGAATGGATTATTTTTTAATTGTATGTGTTTGAAGGAATTTAGTTATATCAAAAGAGAGGAAACAATAACATATGCCTTGCTCTGCAAGCTTTTTAAAAAATATAACAGAAAATAAGACTCTGGATTGTACGTTTGACAGTTCTCTTTTTTAATGCCCCACAACCATCTGTCCCATATTTTCTGGGACAGAAACAGTTTTAATATCCTTTTTCCATCATCTCCATAAACTTTCACCATTCTCTAGAAATTCAGATATTTTGGATACTTTGACAAATAGGAAATGAAGTAATCAAGTTAGTATCCATTCAAATACACACACACACACACACATACACACGTATGCACAGGCACATACACAAAGAAGACAGCAAGTCCCAAGTAGCAGAGAATTACAGGTTTAGGACATATCTTGTTTACAGGAGCTCATGCATACCTACATATACACATATAGTGTCATCACAGACCCAGGAGCTGTAGGGAATAAACATGAATTCTATTCAACCCCCTCTAATCTCAAAACACAGTTTCTCAAACAAATATGGCTCCACCTCTGTTAGTCGCTGTTTCCGCCCATCTGTTCTGGTAATTGCATTTCCTTCCTCATTGTGGTTTCCAGTGTCTGGACAGGCTTATCCTGTTTCCTCCGGATGATGGTTTTTGTTTGGAATCAGTTCCTGATTCTTCTTCCTTTTTCCCTTTTATTCACTCTTATTTGGCCTCTCATTTGCACCACAGGCTCACACAGTATGTTCTAAATACAATTCCAATCATAATCCCTAACGTTTAGGTATAAACATTATATGCTCTGGCACTTGATTTCAGTATCATAATTTCATGTATTATTTGACACACACACACACACACACACACACAGACACACACACACACTTATAAGAATTTGAAAAGAACATGGTGGATGGGAGTGGCTAAGTACTTTAAACATATTGTGGTACCTAAATTGTATATTTATATATAGACAAGAACTGATAGCATTTTACTTGACAAGTCACAAAACACTGAGAAAGGATTTAAAATGCCACAAAAATGAGGTTGTAAAATTCTTTATCTCAGAGGAAACATGAGACATGAGACGGCAGTCACCTAGGTCATTGTGATCTAGCATAGCAGGTTCCTGCAGACTTCTTGACGCCATAAAGAGAATAAATAACCCCAGTAAAAGCCATTTCCTGCTTATCACAATTCTTACCTGGAACGTATAGCATAAGTGACTGATGACCAATGAGATTTTTTTCTTTTTCTTTTTCTTTCTTTTTCTTTTTCCTTTCCTTTCCTTTCCTTTTTTTCTTTTCTTTTCTTTTCTTTTTAGATAAGGTCTCACTGTGTAGCCCAGGCTGGCCTTGAACTTGAGATCCTCTTGAGGCACAACACCACCTGGCTTTAATCAATGCAGTTGTAACAATAAATTTGTTGTAGCCTCCTTCTTGTTCTTATTTTTTAATGTATAAAACCCCAGATGACTGGGATGCCATTTTAGGAGCACTTATTCTGGGTAGGTAGAATTTATGCGTCTCCCTGAAGGGCCCATCCTCATAGTGGCCTGTGGGGCTCAGTTCTGGCCAGGAATTGAAACTCCACACTCAGCTAGCCCACCTCGCTTGAGTATTATGAAGTAACCCACTCCGGGAGCTGGATAGACATTATCTCAGGGCTTAACTTTATTGTAGTCCAAACAGCAAGCTCTGTTCCTGCTCTCCAACTCAGGAGTTGTACCTGCACACTGCTCTTATAAACCTCTTGGGGCAACCAATCAGAATTTGTGGTGTCACGATGATGTTCTGGGCTAGCCAACTAGGTGATATCAGGTGATATGATGTGGCTAGAAATTCAAGGAGGGACACACCCTGGCTGCATTGGTTGGGGGCCATCTTGCCTCACCACATGGGCTAAGCCTCATGGGCTTGGTCCCAAGGCTCAAACCAGGTGTACCTATGGCAAGCCATTAGGGATCATTTTAGCCATGCAGTCTCAGACCTTGTGGACTCAAGATGGATGTGCCACAGCAAGCCACACAAGAGTCCTGAGTGTACCTCACACCTCGAGGTGGGCTTGATAAGCCTCAAGCCATTCAGTCTCAGAGCCTGCCCTTTCCCTTCCTCTCTAGGCCGTATCCCTACAGTGGTCCAAATCAACTCTTTATTTTTTTATTTGATGTGAACTAAAATTCTCCAAAGAATTAAAGATCCTGCAGACTGTTTGATTTGTAGAACATGGTGAGTATGGAGAGATGGAAAGTTATAGGTAAAGAGCCAAAATTATCTTGGGTTACCTTAAGCCTATTTTATTTTACTTTATTTTGTTCTATTTATTTGTTTGTTTATTTGAGACAATATCTTGCTATATAGCTCAGGTTGGCTCAGAATTCACTCTATAGCTAAAGCTGGTCTTAGCTGAACTCCTGATCTTCCAGACTCAGCCTCCTGAGTGCTAGAATTGCAGGCATGAGCCATCACACCCAGATTTTAGAATCTTTTAATAGCCATTTGCTATCAACCTCTGAATCTGATCTAACATCCCTCTAGATAAAACTCTTGAAATATATGGCTAAGCTCGACACATGTAGTGTCTACCAACCCCAAAACTAAAAATGTGATGAGGAGATTTTTCCACCTTGCTGTAGACTGCCTACCTAATGACTATCAATTTATTTTGTAAGTACGTTGATTCATGATCTTCCTTTGTTCTATGACTATAAAAGCTCATGTAACCTCTTCAGTGGTCAAACATGTCATTTGGCACAACTTGAATCAGTGTTCCTGGGCCGTGGTTTCATATTTGGCTCACAATAAACTATTTTTATTATTTCCTTCTAGTAGAGTTGATATTTCATGTAGAGATTGGTCTACCTCACCTTGCCTTTTAGGTTGAAAACATAAGAGAGCATTTAGTTCTGTGTTGGGGTTGGGACAATAGTGTAGGCAGGATATATTTCTGTGAAGGGCCAGCCATCAAATGCAAGCTGGAGTTTAGCTCAGTTGGTAGAGCGCTTGTTCAGCACTCTCTGAAGACCCGGGTTTGATCTCCAGCACCACAAAAGTGGGAGAAGGATGTGGCAGTCCACTCCTGAAAAATAATCCCCAAACAATCAGCCATTGAAAAAACCCTATGAGGGTTGCTATGAGTGGGACCTAACTGGACAGCACCTAACAAGAACATCAAGTGCAAAGTAGAAGACAAAAAAAGAAACCCTGGGAGAAGTCACTTGCAAAAATGCAACTTGCTCACAAGAAAAAGGAGACTCCTCTATAGTTATGCAAATTTCTTGCATTTCTGCACATCTGTAAGCAGGGAATTAAGTATAAAGGACACTGGGCCCTATGTTCTGAACTATCTTTGCAAGGATGCTTATGTAGCAATCTGTCTTGAAAGGCAGAGAAAGTTACTGTAACTAGGTCTGGAAGCTCATCCTCTGAAAAAACAAATGTCTGAGAGACAAGGGTTGGGGTAAAGGAAAGCTTTACTCAGTTACATTCCAATAAAACTTTATTTAGAGAAACAGGGCAGGTGGATTTAGCTCTAGGTGGTAGTTTATCAACTTTTGCATGGAGGATTGTTACATAGGCTGGCTCCATCAGAGCAGAAGCACATTGTACTTGTTTTGATGTTCTACCACTACTGTCTTGAAATTCTTAATGTTTTTCTTTTTTTGTTTTGTTTTGATTTTTGTGGTACTTGGGAGTTGAATCCAGGGCCTCACATAAACTTTGCAAGTGCTCTACATTGAGTTGTAAGCCCCGGCCTTTGTTTTGTTTTTGTTTTTGTTTTTTGAGTCACAGTCTCAAGTTACAAGGGCTGCATCTGACCTCAAACTCACAATCCTCCTGCCTCAGCTTCTGGAGTCCCTGGGATTGCAGGCTTTTGTGACTGCAACTGATGCTTCTTAATACATTTTTTTAAAGGCTTCTCACAATTTCCCTTTGTACTGAGCCACACATACTGTGTATTTGGTTTTGTTTATATATACTCTTTCTGTAGTTACATTCACTAGGATGAAACAAAACAAAATCAACCTGAGATTTAGAGAGCTAAATTATGAAATTAGGTCAGATATGAGATATCAGATATGTGCCAGTGGTAGAGATAAAATGATTTCTAGTCCCAAAGTAGATGGAGTAAGAACCTTTTATCTTATGAAGAATATTGACATATGTTCAATAAAGGATGGGTTTATCCAAACAATTGTTCTTTAGTGATCCCACAGGTAGTATTCTGGACCACTCTGGTTAAGAGGTGAATGTGCAAATGTACAGTATTAATTTGTTGCTGAAACATCAAGTCTAAATATACAACTCCTTGCCCCAATTCAAAATACATACAATTTCAATTATAATATAGTTTCTTTTCTTTCTAGCTGTTTTTTTTTTTCAGTGTTGCAGGGATAAACTCAAATCTTGTGCATACTTTGCAAGCACTCTATCACTGAACTGCACCTCCAAACCCCCCCCCCCCAAATTTTTTTTTATCTTGAGAGAGGATCTCACTAAATTATGCAGGCTGCCTTGGACCTTGAACTTGTGATCCTCATCCCTCTGCCTCCTGAGTCACTGGGATTAAAAGTGTGCACCACCATGCCTGGCTATAATATAGCTTCTTATACATTTCCCTCTAAGAATTCAGAATTGAGCTTGCTAAACGAGCTTGTTCTCTGTTGTTCTTGTTGTTGTTAGGTGCCATTGAGTTGGGTCCAACTCATAGTGACTCTAAGTACAATAGAACAAAACACTCCCCAACATTGTACCAGGCATACAATCTTTTTATGTTTAAGTCCACTGTTGTAGTCACTGTGTTAATCTGTCTAGTTGAGGGTCTTCCTTTTTTTTTTTGTTGTTGACCCACCACTGTCCCAAACATGATGTCCTTCTCCAGGGATTGGTTCTTCCTAATAACATGTTCAAAATATATCAGGCACAATCTAGCCATCCTTGCTTCCAAGGAACATTCAGGTTTCACTTCTTCTAGGACAGATCTGTTGGTTCTTTTGGCAGGCCATGGTATATTTAATATTCGCTCCAGCACTACAATTCAAAAGCATCAATTCTTCTCCTGTCTCTCTTACACAACATCCAGCTTTCACAAGCATATGATACAACAGAAAATACCACAGCATGAATCAGGCACACTTTCATCTTCAATGTGACATCTTTACTTTTCAACACTTTAAAGAGGTCTTTTGCAACAGCTTTTCCCAATGCAATGTGTCTTTTGATTTTTTGACAGCTGCTTCTGTGGGTGTTGATTGTAGAAACAAGTAAGACAAAATCTTGGACAACCTCCATCCTTTCTCCATTTATCATGAAGTTGTATACTGATGCAATTATAAGGACTTTTGTTGATGTTGAGGCACAATCCATACTGAAGGCTACGTTCTTTGATTTTTATTAGTATATGTTTCAAATCCTCTTCACTTTCAGTAAGCAGAGTGTGTTATCTGCATAATGCAATCCTGATACCGCATTCTTCTTCATAATGTTCAGCTTCTGTAGCTAAATTTTTCATTGTAGCTAAACACATTCATATTTGTCATAGTCTGTTCAGGTTGCTATAACAGAATACCTTGGACTTAGAAACAACTTTGTTTACTCTCAGCAGAAATTTATTTTTCATGGTTCTGAAGGCTGGGAAGTTCAAGATCAAGGTACTGGCAGATTTGGTATATGGTGAAGAACAGCTTTCTTATACACAGCCCCTTCTTGCTATGTCCTCACATAGTTGAAGGGGCGAACAAGCTCCATCTGGTCTTTTTGATTATGACACTAATCCCATTCACAAGGGCTCTGCCCTCATAAATTAGTCACCTTTCCCAGGCTCCACTTTTTAGTAACATCATCTGGAGAGTTACACTTCAACATATGAATGGGGGAGGGACAGACGTGAAAATTTATAGCAATAATGTTGTTTATATGTCAACCTATTACTTCCATTTAAACAATAGGTTGTTATATGTCAACCTATTATTTCCATATGCCTGCAGCCATAGGACTGTGGCTTCCGATCCTGTCAGATCTTGGAAGCTAAGCAGGGTCGGGCCTGGTTAGTACTTAGATGGGAGACCGCCTGGGAACACGAGGTGCTGTAGACTTGGGAGAAGGACCTGACAACCCATTCCCAAAAATCAATCTGCCATTGAAAATCCTATGAATAGCAGAGAAGCACTGACAATAGTGTTTCACCTGTTATACATAGGGTCTCTATGAGTCGGACACCAACTCGAAGGCACCTAACGAGGACAACATTCTTGGCAAATTGACAAAATTAATTCAAAGGACAATCCACCACAAAATGGTCACTTCAGGAAAGCAAATGTCATATTGACAAGCCAGTCACTAGTCAATATGGTTTTCTTTGCCATATACCTTTGGACTTGCAAATTAGGCTTTCTTCAGGCAGTGATCTTTTCAACTTTCATACAAAGATGTGATATGATTGACTCTTGATCTGCCAAAAAAGTTTGAAAAGAAAGGATAGCTGGAGATGGACTGATGAGGGCGAGGAGAGGAAGGAAAGTAAGGAGGGAATTGAGAGAGGAAGAGATCAATCCATTCCATCAGCTCTGGGTCTAATTGTTTATGTGAAACTTGGAAGAGTCTCCTGACTCAGCCCATGAATGCAGAATGTAGGACAACTTCATCTGCCCTTCATCTCAACAAATCATCAGAGTGTAAAGACAGAATGAAAAATCATCTTTTTCATAGGTGGGTTTACCCAAGAACAAGATTTTATTTTACTTGGTTCTCCAATCAACACCCACTGAAGCAGCAGTTAAGAAATCAAAAGATGTATTGTATTGAGAAAAGCTGTTGCAAAAGACCTCTTTAAAGTGTTGAAAAGTAAACATGCCACATTGAAGACATAGGTGCGTCTGACTCATGCCATGGTATTTTCAGTTGCATCATATGCTTGTGAAAGCTGGACATTGTGTAAGAGAGACAGGAGAATAATTGACGCTTTTGAATTATGGTGCTGGAGACTAATGTTAAATATACCATGGCCTGCCAAAAGAACAAACAGATCTGCCCTAGAAAAAGTGAAACCTGAGTATTCCTTGGAAGCAAAGATGGCTAGACCTTGTCTGATGTAGTTTGGACAGGTTGTCAGGACAGACCAATCCCTGGAGAAAGACATCATGTTTGGGACAGTGGTGGGTCAACAGAAGAAAAAGGAAGACCCTCAACTAGACAGATTGACACAGTGACTGAAACAGTGGGCTTAAACATAGAAAAGATCTTGTGTGTGGCACAGTGTGTTTCTTTTTATTGTACCTAGGGTTGCAATGAGTTGGACCCAACTCAATGGCACCTAACAACAACAGCAACTTTAATTACAAGGAAAATTTGCTTAAAGACATTTGATTATTGCCACATACATTCCATAAGATCAATGTTTAAGTTTTAAAAGAAAGTTTGCTTTATTTTAACAGCCACACATTTCTGCTGAGTAGAGACATCAGAAGAATCTCCTCAAATGCGAGCTTGAATAAATAAGATAAAGACAGATAAGATACAAAAAAGGCTTATCATAAATTAAAACACATTTGCACCTCAAAAAGAAGTAATTTTTTTTACATTTTAGAATATAAGATGACTTTTATAAAGGACTAAAAATTTAAGGACATCTACAAAATAAACTATAAAAACCAAAGGATGATTTGTCAATGTAGTAATTATAACAGTGTTAAAAATAAGAAAAAAGAATACATTAGCTTATGTGGAAGCCCTCCAAATTGTGCTTCATTAGCAGCATAAACAACCCTGCCTCCCTTTTGCAACTTCCCTTCTGGTTGACTTTGGTATGCGTTGCAAACTATCCTGCCTTTTTGCCTTTTGTCTTGGACAAGGGAGAAATGCAGGTACCCCTCCCTTCTCATTGTCACCTTTTTCACTTGTAAAATTAGTTCTGTCTGAGAGGTGTCTGTAAGACCAACTAGGGAGCCAAATCAAGGGCAAAGAACTCAGCAACTGTGGGAAGAAATGAAGATTATTTGTAAAGGCCCAGACTCCTCCTTTTAAAAAAAATGTGAGTCTGTTACTCTGAATATTACCCCTTTTCCTCAAGCAGAGGCTTGAATTGAAACTCTTTTCTCTACCTAATTCACCTCCCTGGGGAAAAGGTGGCAGGTGGCAGATTCTCTGGGTGCCAGTTAGATGGTATAGGGTAGAATAAAATGAGAGTTAAATAACTGGTTTAGAATCTAAGAATAAAGTAGTTGTTGAAGACATTTATATAATTTGACTTTCAATATGTGCTTTTAAAAAATGTTTCATTGTAGAGAGGTCTAAAAACTCCTTATTGATTACCTACACTGTGTTATTTTAGGGTAATTAAAATATGCATATTATATTACAACATATTCTTTCCCTCAAGTATGGATTTTAGCTGAGAGAGAAAAGACATATATAAACACCTTATGAATTTTACACAATAACTAACAAATAAGAATAATGAAAACAAAGTTGACAAAGGTGTAGATATCAAGACATTTTTACATAAATAAAATTACTTTAAAAATTGCAGCTGGAGATTTAGCTCAGTGGTAGAGCACTTGCCTAGCATGTGTGGCCCTTGGTTCTACCCCCAGCAGACAGGGGAAAAAAAAAAAAAAGAAAGAAAATACAAAAAAGAAAGCAACTATTAAGGGGAAACTTTTCCTTTTCTGGAGATGATTGAATTAAACAAAAGACAGATTAAGAGGAGAAAAGGCACACAATTATATTAATATGTATGTGCATTTGAGTCTCAAAGAGAACGGAAACTCAAGAAGTGGTTAGACTCAGGGGCTCACATACCTTTTGAATAATGGAGAGAAGAAACAGGCTACAAAGGATGGTAATTTGTGGGGAAATGACTAGGAAATATCTAGGAGATATAATGGATGTTGAGGGCTCATTTATTTATCTACTTTTGGGGCTCCTTAGCCCAGGATTGTAACCCCATACCCCACTGGTGTTGAGTGTGACTGAGACACAACCACTCCAGGAGTTCTTCAGGGATCCAACTCAGAATTCAACTCTATTCCTGTGCACCCCACTTATAAGCATTTCAGGTTAGCCAATCAGAATCTGTGACATTTCCATGATGTTTTGGGTTGGCCAATCAGCACCATATGACTCAGCAAAAAATTTGAGAAGGGAGTAAGAAACTCGAGGAGGGACACGCCCCCACTTCAGTGGGCAGGAGCCATCTTGCCTCGACCTCACGGATTCAAGCCAGCTGTGCCACAGCGAGTCATAAAAGAGTCCCGGGTGTGCCTCAGTACTTGAGGTGGGCTAGATATTCCTCCACCCAAGCAGGCTCAGGACTGTGTTTCCTCCCTTCCTTTCTTGGTCCCATATTACTTTCTAGATTTATTCCTACATTTACTTATTTTGCAGTACTACGGGCTGAGCCCAGGGCCTTGCACTAAATTTCCAAGAGCTCTACCACCGAGTGGCACTCCTGATGTTGTAACCCGAGATGAAAACCATACCACTAAGAAGCAATAAGTCAATTAAAAAGGGAGTCTTTGTTAAGCCGGTGGCCACAGAGGACTCATGTCTCTCTAAAACTCTTGGTGCCAGGAACAGTTGTAGGCGGTTTATAAAGGCAAAACCCACATCCTGTTGCACAAGCTTTAGGTTTAGGGACTTTCCAAATTTCTGATGTGGTTCACATAAGCGGATAAGTGGTTGGTACAGAAGTTAAGTTAAGCAGCTAAAGGTTAACATAGGACTTATGGCGTTTCACATTCCTATATGAGCTGTTAAAGATTAACATAGGACCTAGGACATTTCACATCACTGACCTGATTTTTGCAAACGATATGTATAGAAGCAGAGCAGGAAGTTAAAAATTTTCCATTTCCCCTTGTTGGTAAAATGGGGCCCTACCTAAGAAGGTGTCAGTTCTGTTCACTCATTGAACTTTTACACCAGCACCTTTTTTATTTTTTATCTTGAGACATGCTCTTGCTAAATTACACAGGCTGCCTCTGGCCTTGAACTCATTATCCTCCTGCATCAGTTTAACAAGTGGCTGGGATTACTACCATGACACCTGGATAATTTTAGTAATGTCGGTTTATGCAAACTGATTTTGGTGTCTACTCCCCATCACCGATGATGAGTGTTTTTTTTTTTCCCCTGGTGGTTGTGGTGGGATTGACTGTGTAAGAAACCCTGTACTTTAGCACTCACTCTCTATTTTCCCCCAATTCTACCAGCCCTAGGCTATTTCTGTCTGTATGATATGTCTATTCTGGACATTTCATATATATAGACTATAGTAGCGGGCTGGGATTTAGCTCAATTGGTAGAGCGCTGCTCTGCAGTCTCTGAGGTCCCGAGTTCAATTCCCAGCACCGCTAAAATGGGAGAAAGACATGGCAACCCACTCCCAAGGCAATCCCAAAACAGTCAGCCATTGAAAACCCTATGAGGGTCGCTATGAGTCAGACATGACTCGACGGCACCTAACAACAACAAGACTATAGTATGTGATCTTTGTGTGTGGCTTATTTTACTTGGCATGGTGATTTTAAAGTTCTTCCATGTAGCATGTATGAGTAGTACTTAATTTCTTTTTATTGTCCAGTAGTATTTTATTGTATGGACACACCGAGTTATACTTATCTATTTATCAGTTGATACCCGTTTGGGTTATTGCTATGCTTTGACTATGAGATACCCAGGCTGACCAAACACCATACCTTCTCTGAAGTTTGACCTCAGAGTCACTTTGATTCTTAGAAAAAACCACAGAGCTACATTCCAAGAGATACAGACAAAGATCAAAGGGTTGTAGATATGGGCAGTAACTTCTGAGAACTCCCATACCTCAAGATAACACAAATGGCATACTTTAGCAATTCAAAGCCTCACCTGTTTGACTTTCAATAGCAGACCTCTCTGCCTCTGAATGGCATACTTTAGCAACTCAAAGCCTCACCTTATCTGACTTTCACTTTCTCCACCCCCTCCTTCCCTGCTTGTAATACACAATAAAAACCTTTACTCTCCAAAGAGTCGGGTCCTGACACTGAACTGCTCTGCAGGGGAAATGCAGTACCCTGGACCTCGAGCTTTAATAAAGGCTCTTTGTTATTGCATGCAACTTTGGACTCCCTGGTTGTCCATGGGGAACTCAAGCTTTGGGCATAACAACTACTAGTAACATTGCTGCTATTATTACTAGGGGATGGGGGCCAGGAAGCTGACAACAAACCTTGGATTTTGTGTCTGGTATGTAAAAAAACTTATGCCCGACACAGAGGCTATAGTAGAGAATATAGGCAAAGCTTGTTAGTGGTCCTGGGGAATTTGAACCCAGGGTGCTCCACCACTAAGCTGCACACCAACCCTTTTTTATTTTATCTTTTAATTTTAATTTTTTTTCAATCCCGAAGGGCCTCATGCATACTTTTGCAAGCACTCTACCACTGAGTGGCACCCCCAGCCCATATTTAATTTTTTATTTTGAGACAGGTCTTATAACCCGAGATCAAAACCACACCGTAAAGGAGCAGTAAGCCAATTAATCAGGTGGATATTAGCTGAAAGCAGAGAATATCAAAAAGATGTCTATTTATGTTTTATTGACTACGCAAAAGCATTTGATTGTGTGGATCACAACAAATTATGGATAACACTTCGGAAAATGGGAATACCAGAACACCTAATTGTGCTCATGAGAAATCTGTACACGAACCAGGAGGCAGTTGTTCGAATAGAACAAGGAAACACTGAGTGGTTTAAAGTTGAGAAAGGTGTGCGTCAGGGCTGTATACTTTCACCCTATCTCT
>VMDO01005801.1:31261-108087 GCA_007922755.1 Pedetes capensis | reverse complement strand
CTATGAGTCGGATACCCACTCGACGGCACCTAACAACAACAACAATAGAGACAGAAAGTATATTGTTGTTGTTAGGTGCTGTCCAGTTGGTGTCCAACTCATAGTGACACTATATACAACAGATGAAACACTGTTGTGCTTCTCTGCTATTCATAGGGTTTTCAATGGAAGATTGTTTTCGAGAGTGGGTTGCCAGGCCCTTCTCCCAAGCCTACAACACCTGGTGTTCCCAGGCGGTCTCCCATCCAAGTACTAACCAGTTCCAACCCTGCTTAGCTTCTGAGATCTAACATGATTGGATGCCACAGTGTCATGGCTCTAGGCCAGAAAGTAGATTTGTAGTTGCTTAAGGCTACAAATTAGTGAAGAGAAGTGAGTGATTTGAGATAATTAAAATGTAATGATTTTGGTCATGGTAGCATGACCATGGTAGCATATCTATATAATAAAAAACATTGAATTGTACACTTTGAATAGATGAATTGTACAGTGTAGGGGGTTATATTGAAAAAATTTGTTAAAAATAGCCTTTTAAAAATTTTGAGTTTGAAATAATAAAAATACACCTACATCTGACCATTACCATTTACTAGATAATCCAGTGTTTGATATGTGAACCAGAGCAGTTCTTGGTTGAGTTATATGTATAGGATTTTGTATAGACTTGAGTTTATTCATCTAAAATGAAGAAGTCTTTTTACCTTGCCCTGGTGTTTTTAAGCATATATTTTCAGTTTGTAAAGAGAGTTGTAAAAGTAGTGTCAATGCCAGATGTGAAAAGTAGGGTCACATATGTCTGAATTCTTTGTGTTAAAGAGCCAAATGTTTGGAGTACAGTCAAAAGAAAGAAATTAGTATTTTTTTCATTTTTAAAATTTTCATTGCACTTTTGCAGATTCGGGTTTTCAGACCACCCAATTACTCTGGCACCATTGCTTTGGCCCTCTTAGTGTCGCTTGTTGGTGGTTTGCTCTACTTAAGAAGGAACAACTTGGAATTCATCTATAACAAGACTGGATGGGCCATGGTGTCTCTGGTATGTTATCACAATGTCCTTTTATCTCTTTCTTTGTATAATAGTGTAAGTTTTATAATATTCATAAAATAACCCTAATTGTTACTATACTTGAAATCAATATAAATGAAAATAATTGACTTTTTAAACTGAGGTGATATAGTATAAATTCACAGTTAATCTATGTAATCTTCTTTCTGTTTTTCAATGTTGCAATGTAACAACCCTCAGTACTTGGTACATTACAAATACTAATTACGTGCATGCTGAATATATTTAGAAAGAATTAATTTGGTAAGAATTAATAAGAATTAGTAGTTTGGAGTAATTTGTAAACTGAAGAGATTTGGAAGTGTACTTTTGTTGTTGTTGTAGTAGTGCTGGAGGTTGAACCCAGGGCTTCACGAGTGCTAGTCAAGTCTTCTGTCACTGACGTGCACTCCAGTTCCTTTTCTCATATTTTATTTTGGACACTGTCTCTCCAAGTTGTGCAGGCTGCCTCTGACCTAGAACTTGCAATTCTCCTGCCTCAGCCTCCCAGGTCTCTGGGATTACAGGTGTGTGCCACAGTGTACTGTGTTTTGTTTTGTTTTGTTTTGTTTCAACAACTCTTTCTTGTGTCTCTAGTGTGTGCCTGATATTTGTTAGGTACTGGGGATATAAAGATGAGACCTAGCTCCTGCCTGTAAAGAGTATACACTGTTCAACAGACACATAAAATGTAAGATTACACATGCTTCAATGGAGGTAAGGAGAGAGAGCTATAGGAATACATAGAACAGACAAATAACCTAGAATAAAGGGCCTAAGTACAGGCATCCCAGAGTGTGACAGGAGTTGAATTTTGAAGTACAAATGAAATTCTGACATTGTTAAGGCCAATGAAAGAGTAAGACATGATGCTGGGAAGGAAAGAAGAGGACTATCGTTTATTATGCCTAAGAATATAGGTTTTATCCCGTTGACAGTGGGAAGCCATTAAAATATTCCAGAGATAAATAACAGGATTAAATTTATGTTTAGAATGGCCCAGTAGCAATGGGCACTTGATCAAAAGGGTAAGTTTGGCAGATGGAAGACTGGCTAAAATAATAGAAGAATCCAGGTGAACAGGATCCTATTTTAATTTCTATAAAAGTATTTTTCTTCACTATGATTATGATCATGCTAAATTTCTTTAAAATAATTAACTAATGATGTGAAATATAAACATATAAATAGTCTATACAGACAATAATATGCTTACTACTTAATACTTAGATTATGTATTAAGATAATACTTAAGATAAAAATACTTAAGATATTAAGAAAAAATCTAGCATAATTAAGATTAAAATAATACTGGTATTAAAATAGATACAAATAGCAACACAAAGTTTATATTACGTAAATGGACTACTAGAAAAAAGAGGTTTCCTGTTGTATAGGGATTATTATTGTTTTTACTTCTCAATTATTTTGAAAGATACATAATAGCTAAGTAAATTTTTAATGCTGAATTAATGAATTGATTCACTTATATATGTGTGTATGTGTGCATAACAATAGCATATAAAGGATAAATAGCTTATACTGTGGCAGTATTCCTCTTTTACCTATGTGTTTTGGTGTTAAATTTGAATTGTTTGGTAAGAGTTTAAGATACATATAATCTTCAGAAGAATAAGTGGAAACAAGGGAAGAGATATAGTTAGAAATCCAATGGATTTGATTCCCAGTCAGGGAAGCCTTTCTTCTGACTAGTAAAGAAGAAGAAAAACAAAAGAAATCTAATGGAAGGGTTAAAATGGCATAATAAAATATGTATGTATGAAAGGAGGAACAGAAGAGCAAAAACCTGTGAAACATAATACAAATAAAACAAGATCTAAATACAGCTAAATCAATATATTTATGTGCATCAAATGTAAAGTAACTTAACACTTTAATCAAAAAACAGGATTGTCACACTGGATAGAATTCAGTGCCAAACTGGGTGCTATCCCAGGAAGATGACTTTTAAAGGTAGAGGTACTGAAAACAAAAGAGTAGAAAAATACATACCTAAGACCAAATAAGGGCTGGGATTTAGCTCAGTTGGTAGAGCACCGCTCTCCAGTCTCCGAGGTCCCAAGTTCAATTCCCAGCACCGCACAAATGGGAGAAGGACCTGGCAACCCACTCCCAAGGCAATCCGGAAACAGTCAGCCATTGAAAACCCTATGAGGGTCGCTATAAGTCAGACACGACTCGATGGCATTTAACAACAACAACAACAACAACAAGACCAAATAAATGGAGAGGTGTGTGGTATTCATGATCCTATGGTTGAATATTATTATATCATATTTCCTTCAAACTTACCTATGGATTTAAAGAAATGGCAATTATAATCCTGGCAGTCTTTTTAGGAAAAATTAACAAGCTGGCTTTAAAGTTATTTATTGAAAGGCAAGGGCTGGGATTTAGCTCAGTTGGTAGAGTGCTGCGCTGCAGTCTGTGAGGCCCCGAGTTCAATTCCCAGCACTGCAAAAATGGGAGAAGGGCCTGGCAATCCACTCCCAAGGCAATCCCGAAACAGTCAGCTATTGAAAACCCTATGAGGGTCGCTATGAGTGGGATACCGACTCGACGGCACCTAACGACAAGAAATTGAAAGGCAAAGGACCAGAGATAGCCAAGTAATTTTTGAACAGGAAGAAAAAAATTAAAGAATTTACATTACCTGATTTTTAAAACTTAATGTAAAGCTATAGTAATTGAAATAGTGTAGAATTGGCATAAGACACATAGATCATTGGAACATGATGGAGTCCAGAAATAATATGTATGTGTATATGGTCAGTTTTGGGCTGGGATTTAGCTCAGTGGGTAGAGCGCTGCGCTGCAGTCTCTGAGGTCCCGAGTTCAATTCCCAGCACTGCAAAAATGGGAGAAGGGCCTGGCAATCCACTCCCAAGGCAATCCCGAAATAGCCATTGAAAACTATGAGGGTTGCTGAGTTGGATACCGACTGGACGGCACCTAACAACAACAACATGGTCAGTTTTATTTTTAACAAAAGTACCAAGTAATTCATTGAGAAAATAAATGTGGAAAATATCCACATGCAAATAATGAAGCACAAAACTTGCATCATATGTAAAAATAAAAAAGGTATTCACAATGGATTGAATGGATTATAGTTCCATATGTAAGAGTTTATACTTTTGGAAGCACAGGACATCTTTGTGACACAAAAAATGATCATGGAAGGAAAAATAAAGATAAATTGGACTTTAGTAAGGTTAAAATTTTCTTTCCATTTCAAAAGATACCATGAAGAGAATGAAAAGATATTCCATAATTGATAATTTGTTGTTGTTAGGTGCCCTAGAGTCTGGTCCAACTCATAGCAACCCTATGTACAACAGAACAAATCATTCCCTGATGTTGTGCCATGCCAGGCATTATGTCAGGGTTTTTCTGCTACTTACAGGATTTTTAATGGCTGATTGTTTCAGGATTGCTACGGTAGTGGGCTGCCACATTCTCCTCACATTTTTGTGGTGCTGAGTATAGAACTCAGGGTGTCCAAGAGTACAGAGCAGCGTTCTACCAACAGCCCCATAGTCCATGGACTATATGAAAATATTTGGGAACCATATGTGATAAGGGACATGTATTAACAGTATGTAAAGAATTACTGCTGCTCAGTAATATTATTGTTGTTAGGTGCCATTGAGTCAGTTCTGACTCGTAACAACCTTCATAGAGTTTTCAATGACTGATTGTTTTGGGATTGCTTTGGGAGTGGATTGCCATGGCATTCTCCTGTTTCTGCAGTGCTGGGGATTGAACCTGGGTCCTTAGACTGTGGAGCAGCACTCTACCAACTGAGCTAAACCCCAGCCCCTCTCAGTGATAAAAACAACAACAACAACAACAACAACAACAACAACAACAACAACAACAAAACCCTGAAACCTTGAGTGTGTTGAGCATTTTTCACATGTTTATTGGCCATTTGTATTTCTTTTGGGCACTCTCTGTTCAATTCATTTGCCCTTTTTTGATTCGGTTATTTGCTTTTTTTGGTGTGTAATATTGTGAGCTTGTTATATATTCTAGATATTCTCTTCTGATGTATAGTTGGCAAAATTTTTACTTCCATTCTACAGGCTGTCTCTTCATTCTCTTAATTTTCTGCTTTGTTATGCCAAAGCTTTTTAATTTCATGCAGTCCCATTTGTCATTTCTTGCTGTTGTTTCCTGAGATATTGGAGACCTTGGAAATGTAAGTTAGTGCAACCACCTTGGAAATCAGTATGGAGGTTCCTTAAAAAATCTATTGTGTAACCCAGCTACATGACTCCTAGCTATGTATCCAAAGAAATACAATTAAACATAACAGAGAAATACCTGCTCATCTATGTATATTGTGGCACTATTCACAATAGCTAGGAAATGGAATCAACCTAGGTGTCCATTGGCAGTTTAATGGATAAAGAAAATGTGTATATGTACACCGTAGAATTATATTCAGCCATAAAGAAAGGATGGAAGTAATACACAGAGTCATTATAGCAAAAAGAATTGGTGGATGACCAGCCATTTCAAGAGGTTGCATGTGGTCAGGAACGAATGGTACTGAAGGATGAAATGAAAGCTGCCTTGAAGGAATTTGGTGAAATACAAGGCTCCAGGAATTGATGGAGTACCAATAGAGATGTTTCAACAAACAGATGCAGCCCTGGAGATGCTAACTTGTCTATACCAAGAGATTTAGAAAACAGCTACATGGACAACTGACTGGAAGGGATCCATATTTGTGCCTATTCCCAAGAAAGTATATCCAATAGAATGTGGAAATTATGGAATGATATCATTAATATCACATACAAACAAAATTTTGCTAAAGGTCATTTAAAAGGGACTGCAACTGTATATAGACAGGAAACTGCTGAAAAATGAAGCCAGATTCAAAAGAGAGCATGGAACCAGGGACATCATTGGTGATGTCAGATGGATATTAGCCAGAAGCAGAAATGCCAGAAAGATGGTGATCTTGTTTTATTGACTATGCAAAGGCATTTGACTATTTGGATCATAACAGTTTTTGGAGAACACTGTGAAGAATGGGAATACTAGAGCACTTAATTATACTCATGAGGAATCTGTATGTAGACCAGGAGGCAGTTGTTTGAACAGAACAAGGAAACACTGCCTGGTATAAAGTTAAAAAAGGTGTGCAGCAGGGCCGTATCCTTTCACCGTATTTCTTCAATCCCTGTGCTGAGAAAATAATCTGAGAAGCTGGGACTTCGTGAAGAATGAGGCATCAGGATTGTAGGGAGACTCATTAACAATCAACGGTATGCAGATGGCACAAGTATAATTGCTGAAAGTGAAGAGGATTTGAAACATTTACTGATGAAGATCAAAGAACACAACATTCAGGGTGGACTGCGCCTCAACATCAACAAAACAGTAATCCTTACCACTGGGTCAGTAGGCAGCTTCATGATAAATGGAGAAAAGACTGAGGTTGTCCAAGATTTTGGTTTACTTGGTTATATAGTGAACACCCACAGAAGCAACAGTCAAGAAATCAAAAGACACATTGTATTGGGAAAACCTGTTGCAAAAGACTTCTTTGAAGTGTTGTAAAGTAAATATATCACATTGAAGACAAAGGTGCGCCTGACTCATGCCATGATATTTTTAGTCACATGATATGGTTGTAAAAGGTGGACATTGAATAAGGGAGATAGGAGAAGAATTGATGTTTTTGAATTATGGAGCAGGAGACGAATATTGACTTTACCACGGACTGCCAAAAGATTCAACAGATGTGTCATAGACAAAGTGCAACCAGAATGCTTTTTGGAAGTAAGGATGGCTAGGCTGTGTCTGTTTATTTTGGAAATGTTGTCAGGAGGGACCAATCCCTGAAGAAGGACATCGTGTTTTGAGGAGTGGCAGGTCAATGAAAAAAAGGAAGACCTCCAACTAGATGGATTGATACAGTGTCTCCAACAATGGGCTTAAACATAAGAAAGATCAGGTGCCTGGCACAGGATTGGGAAGTGTTATGTTCTGTTGTACATAGGGTTGCTCTGAGTTGGACCTGACCCGATGGCACCTAACAACAATAACAACAAAGAAGGATGAAATTATGGCATTTGCAGGAAAATGGATGGAGCTGGAGATTATCATTTTAAGTGAAATAAGCTAGACCCAGAAAGACAGATACTGTATATTTTCTCTTGTAGGTGGATGCTAAATTTTCTATATATATATTGAATACTGTAATATGCATCTTGAAATTAGATAGGAACTGTGTTAGGGGAGAAATGAAAGGGAACGAAGAGTGGGGAAGCAGAATAAGGGTTTTAGGGAAAATGAAGTAAGTACAATTTCCCATGTTCTGCTCTCAAGGGCAAAATCTGGATATAAGTATATGTACACAAACACAAAGAAGACTTAGAAGCAGAAGGGGGACCATTGTTGGGGTGGGGGATTATGAGGGTAATGGGATAGGTAAATAGGAACAGTGTACTATGATGCGTGTATATAGAAATGTCAGTGAAACTCATTAAGTTGTACAGTAACTAAAAATCATAAAACTCATTTGGCATTTAAATATTAATATCATACTAAGTCTTGTCCCTGTTTCAGTCTACTGAAAAACTGGTATCTCCCCACTGCATTCTTTGTGAAGAACCCCACAGATAATATATTGTGTGCTAATAAAAAATTGATGTTACTTTGTATTGAATCTCTTTCTTCTTATGAAGTTTTTTTGTTGATTCCTTACAATAACTGTTTAAAGGAATTTGTTGTTTTCAGTTTACAAACAAGGAAACAAAATCCAGTTAAAGTCAACTTGGCAAAGTTCACACATCTAGAAACCTACTTAATTGAGAATTTGTCCCACAGTTCTAACTTTTCTATTCTTTGTACAAAGCCGAGCTTCTTTTAATGTGATCTGATATCTTACTTGTTGGTTATTTAACCCAGTGGATATAGTGAACTGCAATGTCTGCAAGAAAACGCGTAGAAGAACAATATTTGATGCATACATGTTAAATGCTTCATCAGTTTCTCTGTTATACCATGCTAATTTTGTTGTGGTGGTGATTGAATCCTTGAAAACTATACTTTGAGTCCTTGAAAACTAATTAACTTGGCAGAGCAGAAGATATTCTAGTATTCACAGACACATACTTGAGAAGGGAATCTTGGCAGGTCTGCCTGCTCTCTAATGGCAGCCTTTTAGAAGTCAATAACAGGCTGCAGAGAACAGATATGTTTTCAAACTGTTTTAAAACTCTACACTGATGGTAAAATGTTGTGTTAAAAACTACACTCTACATATTTTTCTTCATCTCTTCCTGCTTTTTTTTATTAATAAGGAGATGCATAAACTTATAGTGTCTCTTAGTTATGTTTATAGCCTGTGGAAACATATTTAAATTATTTAAGCAGTAAATCAAATATGTAATTTGAATCTTCTTTACAATTTTTTGCCTTATTTTACCATTACTGCCCTTACTACCCTCACCAAACTTAAGTTTTCATTTATTATAAAGTGGAAAAGTAGATTTTTTCATTTCTCTTCTCTAACCTATTTTTGAGATTCTAAGTTTTGCCAAAAGTATTGTCATCTGATTTGTAGAGATTCTGATAAAAGCCTGGGATTGCAAAATAAAAAGAAAGCTCCTAAAGAAAAACCATTATGAGCTACGTAAGAGTAGATCACTTCGGTAATGAAAAAAAAAATAGCAAAAAACAAACAACAACAACAACAAACAAAAAAACTATAATAACTAATTGGAAAAATAGTCTGGTACACAATCTCTATCCTCCTGTTATTTCTTAGTAAAGAAAAAGACTAGATATAATTAGCTATACTGGCTGGGATTTAGCTCAGTTGGTAGAGTGCTGCGCTGCAGTCTCTGAGGTCCTAAGTTCAATTCCCAGCACCGCACAAATGGGAGAAGGACCTGGCAATCCACTCCCAAGGCAAGCCCAAAACAGTCAGCCATTGAAAACCCTATGAGGGTCGCTATGAGTCAGATACCAACTCGATGGCATCTAACAACAACAACAACAATTAGCTATTGTGTTTAAGAGTTGATCCTATGCAAAATTTCTTCCCAGAACAATTACTTCATGTTATGAGCCCTTTATTCTAAGGCTGTCAATGTATTTTTTTCTTTTTCACTTTTTAATTCATTTTATTATATATGACTCATAGCTAAGGTTAGAATGAAGTGTTTACTGGGGAGAGGAGGAAATTATTCATATTGCTTTAGGATATAGACTACAGAGAAAACTTGTAACTTCCTGAAATAAATGATGTAAGATAAGCAAGTATTAAAACATACTTATGTTAGAGCTTCCTGGGTTTTGAGTTAAAAAGAAAAAAAAGGTAGAAAGGTACTCCTAATTATATCCTGGTCTCATGCTTCATAAGGGGGAAAAGTGCTTCTTAACTACTATTTGTAAAATCTGATGATTACCCATGGAACAGCGTGTATGTCATTGATGATTCTTATTTCTCATTCTCTTCTCGGCTCCTTTACTCAGTAAACATGGAAATGATAGATGATAAGCATACACATTACCTGCTTTATAATGAATTTAAAGCAAAATGCTTGAGTAAAATATAGAGCTGCACTAGTACATAATTTCAAGGAGTATAGAATAGGTATATAATTTATAGTCTTCAAAAAGAAATTGCTTAGATCATCAAAATAAGTTAATATAGTATGTTTGTAGCCTATAATGCAGATCTTCATGGCAGCCTACAGCTGTTCATAGATTACTGTCACTTTAAGTTAGAAAATACTGTAGTGAGAAGTAACATTCATTTCAAACACAGAGGAAAACATCATATGGATTTGCAATTAAAAACATAAAAGATAAAGCATCATTTAAAAAATCTAATAACCCAATCTTATTATCACAGTAAATCACAGTAGGATAGAAGCTGTTTTCTGCCCATTAATGCTGACAGATCTGTATTAGTAGAATGATTCACATATCCTAATATTTCTTCTGCAAAGAAATTATGTCAGTTTAATTACTTAAATTTTGTGAAAAGCTTAAAAGCTGAAGATTACTATTCATCATTACCCAATTTGCACATTCATAAAAATTCTTTGGCATACATTTTTTGATTCATTAAAACAATTGTTTTTCTTATAAGCATTAAAAACTGTAGGATGGCTCTGACTTCATATAGGATAGAGGTCCCCCCAAAAAAACTTATATGAAGAAAATGCTATAACTTTTCATGTATAGTCACTCCATTTTATTGTTTTGTTTACTTTAGAAGTAAAAAGCAGATAATTGCTGATATTTTTTTCCAATGAAGTAAGTATGGAAAATCCTACATAGTTTTGTCCATCAGGCACCTGAATCATTGGGCCATTTGGCAATAGTGATGTGTCTATTTGAAAATAACTAATTTCTATATATAATGAAATTTGCATGAAGAGTTCTGGCAACAATATGCTGAAGTGAGATTTTAAATTTAGGGTATATATATATATTTTTTACCACTATGGTTCATTTTCTATAGGGAAGGGGAAGCAATGACCTCAACAACTCAAAAGAACATTTTAAAACTCCTCATTATGCCTACACCTTTAAAACATTTTTTAAGTATTTGAATGTGGTTGAATGAATTTTGTGCTGCTTATGAAATGACAATTCCATAGTGTTACTGTGAAGATCCAGTACGTGGATCCAGGACCTTCTGTGCTACTGCTAATCTTAACCTACGTCAATGATGGTTATAAATCATATCTTTGAACCTGTTTTCTCTAATATATACTTGTTTTCTATAGAATTACATATTTTGGTAAATAAAAGGACCACAAACTACATCCCTTTTTATCCCTTATAAATGCAGTATATAGGTTGAAGTATAAATGAAATGATAGTGTTTCTATAGAACATTTTAACAGAGTTTAAAACAATTACTACATATAATTCACTTACCAGTAGAA
Organism: Pedetes capensis; assembly: GCA_007922755.1. Classification (NCBI taxonomy): domain Eukaryota; kingdom Metazoa; phylum Chordata; class Mammalia; order Rodentia; family Pedetidae; genus Pedetes; species Pedetes capensis. The sequence goes on along the minus strand of VMDO01005801.1, from coordinate 97,092 downwards.
CTGAATAGTTTGTGAGTTACCTGACATGGTTGCCTGCTGTTACTCTGACATTTATATCACCTGTTTACTACATGAAGAAATGTTTTTAAAGTACTCATAATTTAATAATATTAATATATTTTAAAGACATGGGCTATAAAATAATTGTATAAAACATATTTAGAATATTAAATCTGTTACTGTATAGGTATATGAGGAATGGATTCCAGGACACTACATGGATATCAAAATCTGCAGATGCTTAAGTCCCTTATAAAAAAATTATATAGTAAGTACTATGTAAGTGATTGTTATACTGTACTTTTCAGGCAATAATGACAAGGAAAAAAGTCAGTACATGTTCAGTGCAAAGTTTATTTTCAAATATTATTTTGCAAATATTTGAATATTAAAATGATTGAATTCACAAATGTGAAATGCACAGATAGGAAGGCCAACTGTATATTTTCACTTTCACTTATAGCTCATTTAGAATTTTGATTAATTAGATTACCTTCAACTTGCCAGTGTAATTAATATTTTGCAGAAAAAAACAAAAACTTTTGATTTTCAGGTTGTATTGGCCATACAGTAGAAATCTTTGAAACACATATAAACTCCAAAGTATTAAAACATATTTTTTTTCATGGTTTCTTAGATAAAATATAGAACATTTTATTCCAACTAAATTTCTCATGGGGCTGGAATTTAGCTCAGTTGGTAAAGTGCTGCTCTGCCCTCTCTGAGGCCCTGAGTTCACTTGCCAGCACCACAAAAACAGGAAAAGGACCTGCCACCATTTTTGAAACAATCCTGAAGCAATCAACCCTGGAAGGTCGCTATGAGTCTGACCCAACTGGATGACACCTAACAACAAATTTCTCATAAGAATAATTAAAAGCACAGTTTCTTTACTTAGAGTAGATGTGAAACACATTGACCCTCTGGAGAACCACTGGAGCTGAGGCACTTATTTTGAAAAACAAAAAGATGCTTAAAAAAAAATACCCTTAGGCCAGCAGTATTCTTAGCTACAAGGCTATGGAAACCTCCAGGTATGAGAAAGATACTTTGGGAGTTTGTGTTCAGTTCAAGCTCTATTGAATGCTTCCTATTACATAAATACTAAAGGTAAGTATTCTATTTCAGGGAGTTATAGGGTTTTGTGTCAGTGTTCTGTGTATATATACCTAGTATTTAGAATTGTGCTTGTCACGTAGAAAGTGCTTAATAAATATTTGTTGAATGAGTGAAAGTTAAAAGGGTAAATAGAATTAAGTTTAAGGACCTTTTAAATATGGTTGCTGTTTTCACTGGTGTTTCTATCATTGTGGGCTGTGACTGTGAATAATATGGTGTTTTCCTTATATATGTTATACTGTTGACATTTTGGTTAGTTTTAAAATAACAATTCTGGGTTTCAGTGCATCATGTCTGTTCATTTATTGACTAATCAGCTAGAGATTGAAACCCTACTATGTACAAAAAACTATAAAGAATCATAAGGAGATACAAAGATAGCAGAGGATAAAAACAACATGAGCCCAGTCCTCAGGGACATTGCTTGTGTAGAAAGGAAGATAAATCAGATATGTGCATAGGTAGTATACAGATTTTCAGATTAAGATATGTACAAAGTCTTGCTTCCTAAGACTGAACTATTTTTATGACTTTCCAGAAAAATGCAACTCTAGCAACCAAAGACCATCTTTGAAAGTGTTCTTTGAATTAAGTGCACCAAATAATCTGAGAAGAGTTTTTTACTATTGTTGGTTTCAACATTTCTGTTGAGTTTTCCTTTGGGTCTGAAGTCAGTACTCAAAAAGAACAGTTTCTGATATTGCATGAAACTTTAAACAAACACCCAAGTGTCTGATTCCCTGGAAAATGAGAAAAAACAAAGAGTTTTTGGAAGAAGCTTCACAAGTCTTGAATCTTAGACATTTGCTTAGAGGGAATGGTTAAAAACCCTAAGTGGAAAGCTTCTGAAAGGCAGAATATATTATTGTGCAGTCTTGTGAATTACAATTTACAATTTGGGACCCACCTGTCTCTTACTTGAACTGGGGTCAGTCAGGCACAGACTGACCTTTGTCAGGTCCATAACTTAGCTGTGACTCAGTTCATTACCATTTTGAATTACATGATCATACATCACCAGTACAAGTTTACAATATCAAGAAAATTGAACAACTTCAATATCCCAAATTAATATAAGAAAAAGAGAATGTTTGCACCCTACAGTAGTGCTTAAAGTAATGGAATCTGTTGCTAAATCCTTCACATAAAAAAATGGCCAATTCTTCTAAACATTTGAAAAGAAGTAATACTAATGTTATATATGCTTTTTGCTGAATAGAAAAAGAAATGTTTCTTAATTTATCTTTTGAAGCAACAGTATTGATTTTTAAAATTTAACAGGCTTTTAAAAATAGAAAAATGATAGCGAAGTCTTTCTCATAAATATATTTGAATTACTAAACTGTTATATATATATTTAATTATTAAATACATTTATCTTAAACAAGGTGCTATAAATGATCAATGATAAGAAAAATACTAATATAGTGCCATGTTTATTTTAGTAAAAATTGTTTATTGTTAGGTGACCTCAAGTTAGTGTCCAACTTATAGTGACTACGTACAACAGATGAAACACTATTGTCAGTGCTTCTTAGCTATTCATAGGATTTTCAATGGCTGACTGTTTTTTTGGGAGTGGGTTGCCAGGTCCTTCTTCCAACCCTACAGCACCTAGTGTTCCCAGGGGGTCTCCCATCCAAGTACTACCCAGGCCCGACCCTGCTTAGCTTCCAAGATCTGATGGGAGCGGATGCCCCAGTGGTATGGCTGTAGGCTAAAGATAACTTAATATATGACTGTTAGTATAATTTTTACACTAACAGGTAAAGAGGAAAAAAAATCTCATGATCACCTTGGTATGTGCATATAAACATTTGATAGATTCAGTGCTCATTGGGAGTAAAAGAAAAAGCAAACTAAACAGAAGGAAACTGATAAACCTACAGTAAAAATCATATTTGATAACTTTAAGTTCCTGAGATAAGGAAAACTATAAAATGCCTTGTATTGAATATTTTATTGGGGAGCATAAGTGATACATTTAAAAATAAAATTCACACACCTCATAAAAGTAAAACTACCTTCATTCATAGAGAATTTGGGTGTGCAAATGAAAAAACATGACTACTGAATAAATTCAGCAATAATGGTACAGTAAATATACATAAAGCAACTGTATTTATATATACCCTAAAAAGGAAAATGATATTAAAAAGAAATCATCCATTACTTTAACATCAGAAGCACTCAAAAGTAAATCAAAAAGATATGTAAAATATCTGCATTGAAAAGTACCAAATGTTATTGAAAGATATTTTTAAGTAGATTTAAACAAATGGTGGCTGTAACATGTTCATTGTTTGGACTCAACATTTTAAAGATGTCCAATTGTACTTGAAATAAACTCAGTAGATGTTTGTTCTTGAAAACTGACAAAGACATTATCAATTTTGTATGACTGCAAAGATTAAAAAATAGAATAATCAACACCATATCATAGAAGAGGAGCAATGCTGGAGAAATTATCCTTACAGATATCAACATTTATTACACTTGTTGAATAGTATTTTGTGGTATTCACTTCACAGAAGTTATATGATGTAGAATTGATAGTTTATAAATAGATTTATATTTATACAGTCACTAGACTTATGACAAAAGGGAATTTACAGTGGAGTAAGTATGGGGTTTTTATAAGGGTTACTAGGCCACATATCAGCTGTCAATGATAGAATAATACCTATACCCCTACAAGGAAGGCCAGTTAATACGACTATTATTCAAATTCATGCACCTAACACTAAGGTCACAAATGAAGACAGATTTTTACTAGCTGCTGCAATCTGAAATAGATCAAATATGCAATCATTAAACTAATAATTACTAGTAACTGGAATGCAAAAGTTGGAAACAAATAAGGCAGCTCAGTAGTCAGAAAATAAGGCCTTGGGGACACAAATGATACTGGAGATGGAATTTTGTCACACCTATGGCCTTTTCATTGCAAATACATTTTTCACCAACATAAACAGTGACTGTATACATGGAATTCATCAGATGGAACATACAGGAACCAAATTGATGACATTTGTGGAAAGAGATGATGGAATAGCTTAATATCAAAAGTCAGAAGGAGACCAGATGCTGATTGTAGATCAGATCATCAGCTGCTAATATGCAGGTTCCAACGGAAACTGAAGAAAATTAGACTTGAGTGTATAGGAGCCAAAGTATGACCTTGAGTATATCTCACATCTGGTCAGAGACGTCCTCAAGAACAGGTTTACTCTATTAGTAATGAGAGAAGACCAGATGAGTTGTGGCATGACATCAAAGACATTATTCATGAAGAAAGCAAAAGGTTGTTAAAGAGATAGGAAAAACAGAAAAGACCAAATTACATGTCAGAAGAGACTTTGAATCTTGCCCTGCCACGGCCATTTCTAACCATGTTGTCTGACAAGGTCCAGATATGGGGAAGAGGGGTTCAAGGAACTCATCTTCCAAGAAATGGACAGGGACTGGGAAAAGGAATATGTGCTTTTTGCTTTCTGGGAATAGGATTGTTGCTTCTAATTATTATGTACATAATTACTTCATGTTTAGGATTAATGCTCATAACTAATATTGTATTAAATTCTAATGAAACAGATGCTGAAAGAGTGGCACAACTGGAGGAATTTGTAAATGAATCAGAAGTAACGACCACCAGTTGTAAGGGTTGTGTGGACAATATTCTAGTTAAAGCTGGTCAGCAATTTCCATCCTGGAACTCCAGCATTAAGCAGTTCATGCTTCAGCTGCAGCAAGCTGAGTTATTAGTCCTTACTTGGACTGAAGTGCCCCCACCTATGGTAGCTAAGGTTTACAAGGAAAGTATAGAACAATCAAAAGGATACATAGACCTGTTCCCATGGTACAAGGGCCTCCTTATATTGCTTATCTGATTAAAGAAAGATTATGGTATCCACCTTGGGGCCAAAGTATGCAGAGACTACCTGATCCTCCCCTACCATACACTAGAGCATATAATGAAGATGGTATCAGGATGGTGAATAAGGATGGAGTACATGTTCCATACAATAGCTTAACGTTTATGGAACGCTTAGCAAGGTCAGGGACACCATGGTGCATTAAGTCCTAGGAGGAAAAGAAAGCCATTCTATGGGGTATCAATAGATATTTTTTAAAATGTTGCCCACTTAAAATTATAGCTCTTAGGTTTTAAACGCTTAGATTGTCTAGCTCTTGGTTAAAATAAAACACCTGGGCAATTAACCCAGGACAGTCAAAAGTTCATGCTGACCTTTCTAAGGAAACTGCTGTTTTATCGTAATCATTCATCTGTGCGACTCTTAGCACATTCTACTCCTGTAACCACAAGGCATAATTCTTAGCTAAGAAAGAAAGTATAAAAATTCTTGCTTGTTACTCAATAAACGGAACATAATCACGCTGCCTCCTAGTTGCTGTGTTTCTGTCTCCCATCGCGGACACTCTGCCTGCCTTCAGGTTACCCTGGATCCTGCGGCAGCTGGACTGCGACATTGGCCTTGAACATTGAGCAGTGAAAGTAAATGGAAGACACGATGAGGATAAGGAGCTAAACAGAAGATTTCAAAGGGCAGCTCAAGGAGACAAAGTCAAACATTAAAATGACATGTGCAAAGAGCTAGAGATAGAAAACCAAAAAGGAAGAACACACTTTTTCACAACCTTAAGGAACTGAAGAAAAAATTCAAGCCTTGTGTTGCAATAGTGAAGGATTTTGCAGGGATGCGGGAAATATCTAAGAAAGATGGAAGGAATCCATAGAGTCATTACACCAAAAACAATTGGTGGTTGAAAAACCATTTCAAGGGGTTACCTATGATCAGGAACCAATGGTACTGAAGGACAAAGTGATTGCTGCCTTGAAGGAATTGGCAAAACACAAGGCTTCTAGAATTGACAGAATACCTGTAGAGATGTTTCAACAAATAGATGCAGCCCTGGAGGTGCTAATTTGTTTATGCAGAGAGATTTAGAAAATAGCTACATGGACAGCTGAGTGGAAGAGATCCGTATTTGTGGGATCCAACTGAATATGGAAACTATCAAATGATATCGTCAATATCACACACAAGCAAATTTTACTTAAGACCATCCAGAAGCAGCTGCAGAAGTATATAGGTTGAGAATTGCCAGAAAATCAGTCCAGATTCAGGAGAGGTTATGGAATGAGAAACATCATTGCTGATGTCAGATGGATATTAGCTGAAAGTAGAGAATACCAGAAAGATGTCTGTGTTTATCAACTATGCAAAGGCATTTGACTGTGTGGATAGTAACAAATTATGGATAACACTGAGAAGATTGGGAATACCAGAGCACTTAATTGTACTCATGAGCAATCTGTATGTGGACCAGGAAGCTGTTGTTTGAACTGAACAAAGAAACACTGTCTGGTTTAAAATTGAGAAAAGTGTGTGTCAGGGCTATATCCTTTCACCATATATCTTCAGTCTCTATGCCAAGCAAATAATCTGTGAAGCTGGACTTGATAAAGAAGAATGCAGCATCGTGACTGGAGAAAGATTCATTGACAATGTGCGTTATGCAGAAGACACAGCTCTGCTGGCTGAAAATGAAGAGGATTTGAGACATTTACTGATGAAGATCAAAGAACACAGCCCTCAATATGGATTGTGCCTCAATATCAACTAAACAAAAATTCTTACAACTGTGTTAGTAAGTGACTTCATGATAAATGGAGAAAAGATTGAGGTTGTCCAAGATTTTGCTTTTCATGGTTCTATAAGCAACATCCACAGAAGCAGTCAAGAAATTAAAAGACGCATTGGATTGAGAAAAGGTGTTGCAAAAGACCTCTCTAAAGTTTTGAAAAGTGAAGAGATCACATTGAAGACAAACGTGTGCCTGACTCACGCCATGGTACTTTCAGTCGCATTGTATTGTGAAAGCTGAACATTGAATAAAGGAGACAGGGGAATTGATGCTTTTGAATTTTGGTACTGGAGATGAGTATTGAATATACTATTGAACTGGCAAAAGAACCAACAAATCTGTCCTAGATGAAGTGCAACCAGAGTGCTTCTTAGAGGCAAGAATGGCCAGACTTCATCTGATGTATTTTGGACATGTTGTCAGGGGGGAACAATCCCTGGAGAAGGGCATCATGTATTGGAGACTGGCAGGTCAATGAAAAAAAGGAAAACCTTCAACTAGATGGATTGACACAGTGTCTGCAACAATGGATTTAAATAAAATTATATGCCTGGCACAGAATCATGGAGTGTTTTGTTCTATTGTACATGGGGTCACTATGAGTCAGACTGGACTCGATGGTACCTATTAGCAACAGGCCAACTGGATGTCATGTAGGAAAGAAGAGAATTTCTCTTCCTACTTCTGAACAAATATGAGGAATCAATTCAAGCTGAATAATGACTCTAAATGTGAAATATAAATATTTACACATTTGGAAGAAAATATAGGTACGTAGCTTCATGATTGCTTCGTAGGCAAGATTTCTTAAAACAACTTAAAATTACTAAGTATAATAGAAGAAATAATTGATAATCTGAACTACATTAAAATTCAGAACTTCTGTTTACTAAAAGATACTATAAAGAAAATGAAAAGAAGGAAAGCCACAGGTTTGCTCAACATTATTTGGAATAACACAAAGGTAAATAGCACATGCCTGCAGAGGTAGCACTGTGGCTTCTAATCCCATCAGATCTCAGAAGCTAAGCAGGGTCAAGCCTGGTTAGTACTTGGATGGGAGACCACATGGGAACACCACATATTGTAGGCTTGGGAGAAGGACCTGGCAACCCACTCCCAAAAACAATCTGCCATTGAAAACCCTATGAATGGCAGAGAAGCATGACAATAGTGTTTTGCCTGTTTTACATAGAGTTGCTATGAGTCAAACACCAACTCATCATCACCTAACAACGAACAAATAACACCTATTGAAAAGATAAGACTTTTTTGTATTTTACAAAAATGTCGAAATTTTACTGTACATATGAAAGGTATTCAACTTCAGTAAATAATCAAAAATGTAAAATATAACTGTGATATACTATGCACCTCTACCAGGATAGGTAAAATGAAGACACACAGGCACATCTAATGCCATTTATTAGTACAGATATTAATCAGGCAGAACTTATATTTGGAACGCATATTGGATTCCTTTTTGTTTGTTTGTTTGTTTTTCAGTATTAATGAGTTGAACTCATAGCCCTTGCATGTACTTGGAAGTGCTCTACTACTGAGCTACCCTCTGAGCCTTTTTTTTTTTTTTTTTTTTTTTTTTTTTTTTTTTTTTTTTTTTTTTTTTTTTTTTTTTTTTTTTTTTTTTTTTTTTTTTTTTTTTTTTTTTTTTTTTTTTTTTTGAGACAAGGTCTTACTAAATTACGTGGGATGCCTTTGGCCTCAAACTTGGAATCCTCTCTGCCTCTCAAGTTGTTGAGATTACAGTTTATTTCACTTCTTGAGTAACTTTTAATTGTTCTTAACTAATGGTGAGTCTAACATTCTCTATAGTGTAGTAATTTCAAAAATCTTCCTTATCTTGGGAAGATCATGTTGGTAATGACTAGGAAGATACACAAGACTGTTTCCTGTCTTTTTGGTAGTGATTTCTAGATCTTAGTGCTGGTTTCCAGGGTGTTTTTACATTGTGAAAATCCATCGATCTACATTGACTTACATTTTATGAATCATGCTCATTTTTTCTATAAATATTTTTGTTCAATAAAAAAATGCAGTTAGCCGGGCACAGTGGCACATGCCTATAATCCCAGTGGCTCAGGAGATGGAGGCAGGAGGGTCACAAGTTCGAGACGAGAGGCAGTCTGCATAATTTAGCAAGACCCTGTCTCAAAAAGTTTAAAAAAAAAAAATGGGCTGAGGGTGCAGCTCAGTGGTATAGCACTTGCGAAGCGTGCAAGCGCAAGGCCCTGAGTTCAAACCCCAGTACCACCCCCCAAAAAAACAAAAACAAAAACAAAACCAACTTACGTTAGTTGCAAAAATTACAATGTCTACATTAATAAAGGGATGGGATTTAGCTCAGTTGGTAGAGCACTGCGCTGCAGTCTCTGAGGACCTGAGTTCAATTCCCAGTACCGCAAAAATGGGAGAAGGGACTGGCAATCCACTCCCAAGGCAATCCCGAAAAACAGCCATTGAAAACCCTATGAGGGTCGCTATGAGTCAGGTACCGACTCGACAGCACCTAACAACAACAACAACACATTAATAAAAGTAATGAGATGGTGATATTTCAGTTTTTAAAACCAACAAAATGAACATCAATCATGTATTTAAAGAAGGGTTATTTATATATGGATAATTTTTGCATTTTAGAAGTTCTCATTCAGTATTTTATTGTCTCATGAAAATTGTCACAGCTATATGAGTATAAGTACTGTAAATACCCCTGTCACTACTTCAGATGACTCAGCAAAGTATTCCATGTTTAAGCCTTCTTTTATATTACTAACTAGTTCCTATAATCTTGAATAAATCGTGCATTGAAATGAAGTTTTTCTTTTAAAAATTAGGTAACATACCATATTGTATGGGTATTTAATTTTGACCTCTCTAGTTTAAGAGAATTTGAACATTTAAGTGTGGGTGCAACTTGTGATATGTTTGATTCCTTAATACATTAAATCAGAAGACTTAATGTGGAAGTAATTATGAGTATAGTAAATATTTTGAGATACTGATTATAACTTGCAATATGGAAATTTTATAATCTGATAATATCTGTATTTCTCTCATTGAAAAAGTTACAGATGCTACAAAAAATTATTGTGTCCTATCACTACCTATGGGACTGGGGTTTAGTTCATTTCAGAGAGTGCTGCCCTGCTCTCTCTGAGGCCCTAGGTTAGATCTCTAGCACTGCAAAAACGGGCGAAGGTGATGGTAATCCACTCCTGAAGCAACCCCGAAACAGTCAGCCATTGAAAACCCTATGAGAGTCACTATGAGTTGGACCTGACTTAAGGACACCTAAGAACAACATCATCATCATTACCTACATTCATACTTGAAGAAAGTTATATCTTTTTTTGTTATATGATATTTACAATGAAGATTTGTTTTTATCACATATAGATTCACAGATTTCCTTGTACCACACATTTGGTAGACAAGTCTCTTGGGGTCTGTGTAATGCTGTATTATTTGAAGTGTTTCTATTCTTAGCTAGGACTAACACCTCCCACTTGTATACTAGATTTTACCCCTTCTCATTTATTCAATAACAGTGCTCCAACAATTCTCCGTTACAGTGTCATTGTAAATTTTTCCCTACTCCAGTAACTGAATCCTTTCTCATTAGTAATGCAAATATCCCTTTATCCTAAAGGAATGAAACATTATTTGTTTTATGTATCTGAGCCTTTTTATAGCAAAACTTGAAACAGTTGTTGGTGTTCTTTCATTCTTTTCTCCTAAGGTTTTTACATTACTATTCCATTGAAAATGCTCTTATCAAGCACAGAGAACTACATTCCAGTTTTAGTTCTGAATTTTCATATTATTGATTGCTCATCAGTATTGACAGAACTGATTTCCTCATTCTGAATCACTTTTTCCATTTGCCTTCTGTTAGGTCACTCTTGTGATTTTCCTTTTCTCTGGCTTCTGCGTCCTAACCTCCTGTTTATTTTTATGCAGTACATCTCTTATGTTGGACTGGTTCAGTTCTGTATCTATATTTACTTCCTTGATGATATCATCCAGTTTTTTTGTTGTTGGTATTGTTTGTTTGTTGGAACAGATTTTCACTAAGTAGCTCAGCTTGGCCTTGAACTCACATGCCCCTGCCTCTTCCTAGCAAGTGCTGAAATTACAGGCAAGCACTGCCATACTCCCTCATCCAGTTTTAATGCTTTATATACTGTCTAGCTGTTATTGTCTCTGAAATTTTATATCAGGGTCAGATCTTCTCCCTGTATTCCAGAATAATCTAATAATGTATGCTAATATCTGTACGTGGAAGTCTTTCAGAGCATCTCAGAATGGGCAGGTAGAAAAGAAACTCCTCATCTTAGTTATTTTCCCTACCTAGTTATGTAATTCAGGTATTGTCTTTGGCTTCTCCTTTAATGAGAACTTTGTTTGTTTTTGGTTGTTCAGGTCAAAAACCTTGGCATCTTCACTATTACTTTTCTCTCATACCTTCCATCTAATTCTTCAGAAAATCCTACTACCCTTTCCTTCAAAATATGTCTAGATTCTTACTGTTTTTCTCCATATCTACTACAATTGTTAAGCTTTAATTATTTTACTTCTTATTTACTTTTCTCTTGAGACAGAATCTCACTAAGTTATGCAAGCTGTCTCTGGCCTTGAACTTGTGATCTTCCTCTCTTAGCTTACTGGGTTACTGGAATTCCAGGCATAGATCACTGCACCCAGCTCTGTTTTTTTTTTTTTTTTTTTTTTTTCCGGTACTGGGGGTTGAACCCAGGGCCTCACACTTGCATACTCTGCAAGTGCTGGACCACTGAGCTGCACCCTCAGCCCATTTTTTTTTTTTTTAACTTTTTGAGACAGGGCCTCCCTAATTTATGCAGAGTGCCTCTGGTCTTGAATTTGCAATCCTCCTGCCTCCTCCTCCCAAGCCACTGGGATTACAGGCTTGCACCACAACGCCCGGCAATCTCTGATTATTTCTTAATGTCATTGCACTAGCCTTATATTATTATCCTAACTTCTGCCTGTGCCCACCCAACAATCAGTTTCCAAAGTTGCAACTGATGTGGCTATGGGATATGGCCCTGTATTACTTGACCCATTTTGTTAGTCAATTTTTATGTTGCTATGGCAAAATACCTGAGAGAAACAATTTAGGGGAGGAAAGATTTATTGGGGATCACAGTTCAGAAGATTTCAGTCCCTAGAGGCAGGGCAGGCATAGCATTGGGTGAAGTGTCAAGGCCTGTGTCAGAGGATGTCAAAGCGTGGCCAGGGATCTGTGTACAACCTCCAAGGGCCTGCCTCCAGTGACTTACCTCTCCAAGCTGTATCCCACATCCTAAAGTTCCATAGCCTCCACAAGCAGTGCCATCATCTGGACACCAAGTGTTTAAACACATGACCTGTGGAGGACAGTTTAGGTTACGTTTGTGTTCCCTGCTGTATTTTAGTCTTGCTTTGCACTAATCCTTCCTTACTATGCCCCTGTTTCTCCTTTTTGGAATGGGAATGCTTAATCTGTGCCATTGTATGTTGGAAGTATGGAACAAAACATACACTTACGTTACAGTGATTGAACTCTTGACTTCTTCTGGTTCATACACTCTCTCTACACACTACCTGTTAATGCCTTGGATTTTCAAAATTAGTTTTCCTGAGTAAACTTTTTTCTGGTAGATCCAGCAGGCATAAAAATAATCTCTGTGAGTTACTCGTACCTATATCTTTTTGTGGCTTCTTCCATCTCTAAACACCTTCCGAATTTATTGTTATACACTTTACTGAAAGCATTTAAGTACTTATGGGGACATAAGTATTGTAACCTACGAATGTCAGCTTTTAGTTACCCAAGCTTGAATAGGAATGAAAGTTAGAGGATCTAGATGATTATCACATTCTTTATCACGAAAACATCAGATGTCTTACATGTGCTTTCCACTGGCTCAGGTTGGCACATAATTATCAGATTGACTGTCAGCTTTCAGGATGCTTTACATATGCTATCCAGGTTAATCATTAGCATATCTCTTTGGCAGAAGTGGTATCTCAGTTTTATAGGTATGGAACTTGAGCTACAGGGAGAATCAGTAATTTGCTCATGATACCAAGTTAGTAAGTGAAAATTTCTTAGTGAAGGAACTCCCATATGATTTTTTAAAAATAGTGTCATGGTGACCATTATTTTTAAATGCATTTTTCTGATACTCTTCAGCTTACATATTGAAACATTGTACCCTGGTTTTCAGTGTATAGTCTTTGCTATGACGTCTGGCCAGATGTGGAATCATATCCGTGGACCTCCATATGCTCATAAGAACCCACACAATGGACAAGTGGTAAGTGTATTTTGTTACCATCAGTATTATAAACTTTAATCTTGCTTAATGAAATTATGTTTAGCATTTAGTAAGAAAAGATTGGATTCATAAAATATACCATCTCATTTACTATCTCTCACATGTATACACATGTACATATACACAAAATATACAGAAGATAACCATAAAAATATATGCATTTTAAGTATTAAAATTGTAATACTCAGTATTTACTGATAACAAAAGATGAATACAAGTCATGTTTGACTTCTGCAATTATAAGAAGTGCTCAAAGTGGTTACCATTGTAATTCAACTTTGAAAAGTAATACATAGATAACATTTGACACCATCACATACTACTTTTTTTAGGGTAAGGACTACTTTAGTGTTGATTTCTGTTAAAAAATCAGAGTACCTAACTACAAAAAGCATACATGCATAAACTATTTTGTCAACTTTATAACCTGCTATAGCAAAAATGTGTAATGCCACAAAAGAAAATAGAAGTAGTCTGTATTCAGTGTTCTATCCATTGTAAATTTAACTTACTTCAGAAGAGGTTAATTAAAACACTGTTAAGAATGGCAACTGTCACCATATTAGAATTTTAGGTATCATGTACTGCAAAATTATAAGTGGAATTGATGTGTTCTTAAATTAGTAGCTGAATTCATATTGATAACTGCCCCTAAATTCACATAGCTCATTTTGTTGCCTTCTCTTCCACTTTGTTGGGTAGGAATTACTGACAAAGATCAGCATAGCCAAGTACTCTCCTTGACACTTAGCGTTAGGTTTTTGAAGATTAAAAGCAATTTGAAAATGTGTTTTATTTCCTCTAACTTTTTATATCTTATTCTTTTGCAAAGTCTACAGATTTGAGACACATCTTCATGTAAACATCACCAAAGTTTTTATCAATTCATAAAACAATCTTGTTTCATATATTCTCCCGACCTATTCTTTTTACCTGTTCTTGGATCCTTTTGAAATAAGTGTGCAAAATTATTACATATGTATATATTTTGATAGGTATCTCTACTGAAGTTCCCTGATGGCTGACAGTTCTAGGTATCAATTATATATTATCAGAAATACTAATACTATGTAATAATCATTTTGGTCTCATTTTTGTGAACATTTTTAGATGTCTATAGGTAGTAAGGATATGGAATCAATGTTAGACTCTGGGTAATCAGCTGCCATGGTGAATCCGACATACCTTTTGCTATGCGCTTTTTAAATGTCATTATTTAGAAAGAAAATTTCTGAATGGCTTCAGTATTAAAAATCAAGGTAGTACAAAGAAAACAATTAGAAGTAATTACAGAGCAATAAATTATTTCTTGACTTTTAAGTCTTCACACAAATGTTGTCTTCTCAGTGAGATGTTTCCTGACCACTCTGTTTCTTAAGAGTGGCCCTTTCCTTTCATTCTCTTCCCCAGGCCTTATACTTTCTCCCTTTCCTTTGTTATTTTTTTCTCCACAACGCTGTTGACTTTATAACATGTTATAATTTATACATTTTGTGTTAGTTTTGTTTATCTGACTCTTACTATAACCCCGATAATATGTAAGCTCTGAACAGTAAGGACTTTTTCTGCATTGGGCACTGATATATTCAGTTTATCTTGAGAAAGGATTAATGCAAAGACTTGATCACTATTAATGATACTTAAAATTGTACGTTTTAGGAAACATCATAAATTTTTCATTATCCACCTGTTAATATTTTTTAACACTGTATTCCTTAAGTTTTGGGGAGAAGGCTGCGGCAATCCACTCCTGAAGCAATCCTGAAACAATCAGCTATTGAAAACCCAATGAGGGTTGCTATGAGTCAGACTGTACTCAAAGGCACCTAACAACAACAACATACTTCAAGTTAGAACATTACTTTGTGTTATATCTTATAGTTAATTAGGGTATATGAAAATTTGAACAACATCCTTATAAAATGTTTTAACATGTCATTGTGATCTCTGTCTTACCATTTTACTCACCACTTGGCTTGCAAGGCTCTGGCCCCTTCCATGTGTTTTACTGGAGTAAACCTCAGTGATGTTTGTTGTGATGACAACTGCCACCATCACCATAATGGATGTCATCTATTGATTACTGAATACATGTCAGCGACTAGGCTATGTAGATGAATATCCCTAAAACATATCTTGATTATAGATATAATGCTGATATGTGTGGAGTTCAGTTATCAATTAAGCTGGAAATCTTAAATGGCTCTTGATTTCCTACCCATTTGTTATTTTCCTTTTCAACATAATTACTGTGCTATTTTGCAGAGAACCTCTGATTTAGCCTATTTTTACTGTTCATTGTTCCCTAAATATATCCTTTGTTCTTCCGCTTTCATTCCTGGAGTGTTCTCTACTTGTAGCATCCTGCCCATCCTTCTGATCTCATCTGATCTATTCCTCTGAGGTGCCTTCCTTCTTATTTACATTCTCTCTCCTTTCCTTTACATATTTACAAACATACAGTTAATATGTTTAGTATCATAGACTTCCTTTTAATATAATTTTAAAATATTTCTTTATATCCTTTATTAGTCAAATCTTTAAATATAGAGAATTACTCTTCATGTATATTTTCATTTCTACAACCTGTATATAATTGGTCCACAGTGAAGATTTTATTAAATAATTGTAATGCATTCATGCTGAGAGATTTGTGTTTATTAGTTTGGATTATTTTATTTTTTTCCTTGATTATTTTTCTAACTAGTCAGAAGAATAATAGAATTAACATGGCACTGTTAATTCAGCATGAATTGGTAGTAACCTTAATGTGACAGAAATGTTTATTTTTAAGCTGCAGATTAGATTTGAGAGATGTTTTCTTTACTGCTTTACAAAATGTTTCCCTCCTCTATATTTTTATATTTCCATTTTACAGGAAGAGATTGGCATAGCTCTTGAAAAAAAAGGTATTCTGAATACATAAAAGGAACATAGTAAGGAAATGAATTTTCTGTATTTTTAAAAGAAAAACATCATTTTTCCTCTTACATACATCCCTTTTTGAATGTGTTTATCTCATCAACACCTTAATTGAAAAGCTATAGAAGCTGAGCTCATAAAAGACAGTAGAATAGTGGTTACCAGAGGCAAGGCAGGGGAGGATGATGGAGAAGGTCTGGGGAGAAATTGGCCAATGGGTACAATGTTAAAGTTAGATAGAATGAATAAATTCTGCTTTTCTGTTGCATAGTAAGATGACTAAAGTTAATAACACTGAATTGTATATTTCAAAGTAACTAGAAGGTTTTGAATGTTCTCACCACAAATATACTATCAAGGCTTGAGATGATAGGTATGATAAATACTCTGATTTGATGATTACATCATATATACCTGTATCAATATATCACTGTACTGCATAAATACAGGCAATTATTATGTCACTTAAAAATAAAATGAAACTTTAAAAAGAGTTACAAGAGTGAATAAGCCTATGGCAAAATATTTAAGAAGTTTAATTTCATCCCAAATTCATCATTCCTTTATATTATATAAAAATATAAATTTGTCTTATATTTGGATAAATTATTAGGTTTATTGAAGATATTCCTCATTAAGCAGAATAAACAAGGCTTTTTATCTGTGTATAGCATTCTAGAAAAGGATTGGAGAACATCAGTACATGGTTCTTTTCTTGTCTTGGCATTTTACTGTATTTTAGGAAAACTTCCCTACCTACATTTATCAAATGCACAATGTCAACACACACTGAGAAAGAAAATTGTAGTTTGTTTTGCTTTAATGAATTGATTTGCATAATAATGCATTTTCATACTGTGGGACAAACTAGAAGATTAGCTTTGGTTTATAAAATGAGATGTCTATTACAAAAGAATTTTTACTTGAAACAATGGTTGTCCTTTAGAGTGAGAATAGTAAATGTTTTCTTTATAATAAAGTATTTAAATTTCAAAGTATAACTTAAGATGTGTATGAGACTAATTTTATTATGTTTTCCATATTTATAGCATAATTGAATAACCATTTTTCTAAGTTTTTTTTGTGCTGCTATAAAAGAATACCAAAGACTGAGTAATTTACAAAAAAAAAGAAATTCACTTCTCACAGTTATGGCATCTAGGAAGTATAATATCAAGGTGTCAGCATATGGTGCGGGTTTTTTTTGCTAAATCATCCCATGGCAGAAATCCAGAGGGACAGAAAGACAAAAGAGGGCTGAATAAGTCTGTTTATAAGGAACTCATACCCATGAAAACAGTGTTAATCCATTAATGAGGGCTAAGTTCTCATGGCCTAGTCACCTCTTAAAGAGCTTGCCTTATAATACTACTTTAATTGCATTTAAATTTCAACATGAATTTGGGAGAGGACAAACATTCATTCATGTTGTTGTTGTTAGGTACCATGGAGTCCATGTTCTACTCACAGTGACCCTGTGTACAACAGAGAAACACTATTGTTTTATTTCTGTGTTATTCATAGGGTTTTCAATTGCTGGTGGTTTTTTGGGAGTAGGTTACCAGATCTTCCAAGCCCGTAGCACCTGGTGTTCTCGAAGAGGGCTCTTATCCAAGTACTAATCAGGTGTGAGCCTGCTTAGCTTCTGAGATCTGATGGAATCTGATGCCATGGTGGTAAGGCTGTAGGTTTTTCAGACTATACCATTGTTAAAATGTTATGTTCAAGTGAACTAACTCTGTAAATACTTTAGGCTTTCACTGTCAGTTTCTCAGATTTCATGAAATAAATTTTTCCCTTTTATCTGAAATCGTACTTTCTAAATAGAATGCTCAGTAGTGATTTTGTGTCAGACTTTTTATTTATGTGTTTTGACTGCTTTTTTGTGTGTTTGTGAGCTTATTTTTCAGTTATATAACAATTTTTAAGTGTACAATACCACACTATAAGGTAGATCCCCAGGACTTAATCATCTTGCATAATTGAAATTTCCCCATTGAGGAACACCCCCCCATTCCTCTCCACTCATCCCTTGACAACCACCATTCTATGCTCTGCTTCTGAGTCTATTTTTAGATGCCTCATATCAATGGAATCATGCAATATTAGTCCTTCTATGACTAGCCTGTTTGACTTAGCATGATGCTTTCAAGGTTCCTCCATTTTCTCCTTTTTCATGGCTGAATAATGTTCTATTATGTGTATATACCACATTTTCTTTATCCATTCACCTTTCAGTGGTATTTAGGTTGTTTCCACTTCTTGGTTATTATAAGCAATACTGCAGTGAACAAAGGAGTTAGAAGCCATTTGAGATTCTAATTTCAATACTCTGTATGAATACCCAGAAGAAGGATTGCTGGATCATATAGTACTTGTGTTTTTAATTTTTTGAGTAACTCTCATACTCTTTTCCATTACAACTGAAACATTTTATATTCCTACCAACAGTGTACAGCCCAGCACTAGATGTATGGTTTGCAAGTATTTTCTCCCATTTCATGTTTTTTGTTGTTAGATACCATACAGTTGGATCTGACTCATAGCGACCATAAGTAGAACAGAACAAAGCACTACCGAGCACTGTGCTATGTACCCAGTCTTTTTATGTTTGAGTCCATTGTTGCAACCACTATGTTTCTTCTCATTTTGAGTTGTGCCACATCAGCAAATGGAGGTCCCAGGGACTTTGCTCCATTCTTGTTATTAAGATTAACTCTACTTTGAAGAGGAAACCCTTCCCTCAGTTGTCTTTTAAATGCCTTCTAGCATGGGGGGCTCATTTTTTGGCAGTCTCAGAGGTCCCAGAATCGATTCCCACCACCATAAAAATGGGAGAAGGACATGGCAATCCACGCCCGAGGCAATCCTGAGACAATCAGCCATAGAAAACCCTATAAGGGTCACGATGAGTCGGACATGACTCCAAGGCACCTAACAACAACAACAACAAGAATAAGAAGCCTGACAGTGCTTCTCTGCTATTCATAGGGTTTCCAGTGACTAATTGTTTTGGGAGTGGGCTTCTGGGTCCTTCTCTCTAGTCTTAGTCTGGAAGGTCAGCTGAAACCTGCCCACCATGTGTGGCCCTCCTGCCATCTGAAATACTGGCTTTCAGCCTCACAGCAACATGCAAGCCTCCATAGCGTGACAAGCTGACAAACACGTGGGGGTCCCATTCCGTAGGTCACCTTTTTACTCTGTTATGTTTTATTTACTGTGCAGAGATATTTTGGTTTAATATTGTCCTAGTTTTCTACTTTTGCTTTTGTAGTCATGTCCAAAAAACTATTGGCATGACCAGTGCCATGAAGATTTTTTTTCCCTGTGTTTTCTTATCATAGTTTTACAATTTCAGGTTTTATGTTTAAGCCTTTCATCAATTTTTAGTTGAGTTTTGTGTGTCATGTGAGGTTAAGGTTCACTTTTATTCTTTTGCATGTGGATATATAATTTCCTCATTAAAACAACTATCCTTTCTCCATTGTGTATTGTTGGCATCCTTGCCAAAGATGAGTTTATCACGTGTGTAGGTATATTTCTGGTTTCTCCATTTTATTCTAATCTATTAGTCTATTATGTCTGTCTTTATAACAGTACCATAATGCTGTAATTAGTGTAGCTTTGTAATATATTTTTAAATTGGGAAGTATGATACATCCTGTTTTATTCTTCAATATTTGTCAGTTTCTAATGAGATTTGACATTATAACATCTAGTTTTACAACTTTTAAGGGAATGAGAATAAAGTTTCCCTTTACACATAAATCCACACCCTTTACAAAAAGTTCAGCTTTAATTTTTTTCACGCTCAGAAAATTCTATCTAGGATATAAATTTACTAAAAGCATGTATATGTCAGTATTTATCATTTGACATTTTATATTTTAAACTTGCTTAATATGAAATCTATGTGGAAATTCAAATGGGTAGGTAATATCAAGATGCCGAAAAGTAGGAAGCCAAGTGACTTAGGATGCCACTTATCAAACTATTTTAAAGTTATATTAAGGTAGTGTTTTATTAATATGAAAACAAAATATTGTCTTCAGAAACAAATACTACCATATACAGCCACCTGATTTATACCTGTTGTTGTTAGGTGCCGTGGAGTTGGATCTGACTCATAGCTGTTGTTATTAGATGCTGTTGAGTTGTGTCAGATTCATAGTGACCCTTACAGAGTTTTCAATGGCTGATTGTTTCAGGATTGCCTAGGGAGTGGATAGCCAGGTCCTTCTGCCATTGACTCATAGTAACCCTGTGTATAACAAAACTAAACACTCCCCAACATTGTGCCATGCTGGGCACTATTGTCAGTGCCTCTGTGCTATTCATAAGGTTTTCAATGGCTGATTGTTTTGGGACTGAGTGCCAGGTCCTTCTCTCATACCTATCTACAGAAATGTAGCGAGGAAGCAACCTTTTAATAAATTAATAAATAGTGCTAGAATACTATTAAATAGTATATGAGGTGTGATTAAAAAAACATGTTGAATATTTAAATTTTGAAAAGCAGTTTTATAGTAAAAGGTGCATTGTTCCCCCCCCAGTCCCCCCCACAAAATACTCTCCCCAGCTCTAAATGTACTTATCCCATCATTCTTATCATTCTCTTAAGCAGGTCTCATAGTCCTCTTTCATGAGTGCCTTTAGTTGGCTGTTGTGGCTACCTCCATGTCCTGAATTGATTCAAAATGTTTACTTTTCATGATTATTTTGGTTTTGGGGAAGAGCCAGAGGTCATATGTTACCAGATCCAATGAATAAACTGGATAAGGATATACCATAAAGGTTTCATTTGACAGAAATTGCCATGCCTTAGTGTTGTGTAACATGGAGTGTTGTTACAATGGAGATACAAACTAAAGACACGTGTTTGAAGTTGGAGAGTATTTTGAGAGGGAATTAATGGCAGTGTGTCTTTTACTGTAATAATTTTTTTTTACTTAGCCATGCTGTCTTTTTATCACCCCTCATGTATGGGAAAAGTGAGTTTAGATAATTATTTCATACCATAAATATAAATTATATAGGGATGATGGGGGAAAATATAAGTAAAAAAATGCTGTATTGAACTACATTAAAATCGGGAACTTCTCTTCTACAAAAGATGCCATTGTTGTTGTTGTTAGGTGCCATCGAGTCGTGTCTGACTCATAGCGACCCTTATAGGGTTTTCAATGGCTGATTGTTTCAGGATTGCCTCCGGAGTGGGTTGCCATGTCCTTCTCCTGGTTTTGTGGTGCTGGGAATTGAACTCGGAACCTCAGAGACTGCAGTGTGGTGCTCTACCAACTGAGCTAAATCCCAGCCCCAAAGATGCCATTAGAAAAGTGAAAAGGCAAGTCATAGATTCAGAGAAGATATTTGTAAAGGATGTCTTACAAGTACTTTAAATATATAAATAAGTTTTCCAGCCAGACATGGTGGTGTATGCCTATTATCCCAGCACTCAGGAGGCTGAGATGTAAGGATCCATGTGAGTTAGAGGCCAGCCTTCCAGATCAGTAAGAAGCAAGTGGGGAAAAATATTAGAAAGACTTGGTTATCAGGTACTTTGTCTAAGTATCCAGATGGTAACTAAACCTATGAAAAGGAATGCAACTTTAGTGGTTATCAAGTATGTAAAAATGAAAACTATCATCAGGTCCTACAACATACTCACCAATACTCATCAATAACATTGGTACCATATAGAGTTCCTGTAATGGGAATGTAAATTGGTTCAGCTAATTTAAAAGCTGACAGTGTGTATTGTTACTGATCACAGTTATACACTGTGATGGTACATCCAAAGGAAATACATACACATGATTTTCAAATGATAGGTACAAAATGATAATAGTAGCATGATTCTCAATAGCTGACACTAGCAACAACCTAAATGTCTCTCAACAATTGTTTTTGTTAGGTGCTGTCAAGTTGGGTCTGACTCATAACCACCCTATGTGCAACAAAATGAAATACTACTGGATACTGTGCCATGCACATGATCTTTTTTATGCCCATTGTTACAGCCACTGTGTCAATCCATCTAGCTGAGGGTCTTTTTTACAATCAACAGTGGAATAGATAAATTATAGTATATTCAGATAGTGCAACATACACAATAGTAACTACATTTTACATGCAACACAAATGATGATATAATTTAAGTGAATGAAGCTAGACATAAAAATGTATCAGCTAGCTAGGTTTTATGGTGCATACCTGTAATTACCATGACCTAGGAGACTGAGGCAGGAGGATCACAAATTTGAGGCCATAGGTAGCCTACGCAATTTAAGACTCTATTTCAAAGTGAAAATGAAAAGGGACTGGGAATGCCTCTCACTGATAGAACACATGTCTAGCATCATGCATTAGGCTCTGGGTTCAACCACCCAGTATTTTCGAAAGGGGGGTGGGGGAGAGGGAGGGAGAGAGAAAGTATATATGGTTTTGATAATTTGATAATGATAATCCCAGTTCAGCTCCTTGACATATGTTACAGAAGAGTTTATCTAACAGTGAAATCTGCCTAATAGGCTGGTTGTAAGCATTAAATGAGGTTGTTGTCATTATTACACTCTATTTTTTTCTTCATCAGATGTTTGGTAAACACTGCATCTGATATTATTCATTTGGAAATTTTTAGTACATGCTCATCAATGCAGGAGTCTATATTTAACCCTGTACCTCTCAAAATTATTTATGTCCTTTATTTGTATTCTGTAGGCACGAGTAACATTCTGGGCCATTCTGATAGCTAATATATAAAGTGCTTTGAAACACATTAACTTAAAGATTCCAAGTAGAACTACTGTAGAGTTAGAGAATAGGTATTGTATGAAAAAGGAACAGTAGTATTCCAAGAGAGCATAGAATAGCCAGAATTTTTATGTTTAAGCCTATTGTTGGATCTTGTAACATGATGAAGAGTTGTTTGAAGACTTAGTTAATAATAATTAGCTTAAATTATCGTAAAATATAAATTCAAAGTTTAGACATATATATTACTAGTAATGGTGATTAATGTTTGAATCTTAATGTGAAAATCCCTTTTCCGTTTCTGACAGTAAGTCTAAGAAATCTGAGTGTCACTGGGGACTTGGGTCCAGGTGATACCGGCATTACTAGAGAGCTACAGTTATAACCTTGGTCCTTCTGTTTACCATTTGAAAGAATTCAGACATGACACAGAAAATATAGCATAGAATGTAGACAAGGTTTATTGTAAAGGTAGTTTGCCTTTAAGGAATCAATACTGGGAAAAACTGAGGCACGTGAAGGAGCTTGGATAAACATGGAAAAAACGACTTGGGGAAACCTCAGTGTTTTTGTTTTATTATGTTTGTTTGTTTGCTTTTTAGGTAAATTGGCCTAAGATTAAGACATACCCTACATGAGGAAAAGACTGACAGGAGAGTAGAAAAACTAATCTAGGTTTTTAGAAGGAAAAGGACCTTGTATGGACAGAGAAGTTGGCAGACCCAAGACAAGGGGTGGCAGGCATGCAGCAACCCTGAGAAAAGTGGAAGGGGAGAGCATGTTCCTGCTAGTTTTGTTTAAACCAGGGCACTCCCAGTATGGGGTAAGCCCTGAGCACCCAGTCTGATGTGAGCCATAGGTGAGGGAACTCAAGCTTTCCTTGGGCAGGCTAAAGGGAAAGCTTTTTGTTCTTTAGCAATCTCTGTGGTTTAGGGCATATGGAGCTTGAGGTCCTTGTTTTGTAAAACGGCTTAATAGATTTGTTTCACATATTAGAATAGGCCAATAGGTGGACACCTTGGAAAGCTCTGCCTTTGTTCATAACCTGAGGACTCAGGCAGACATCAATCTCTTCTAGGTTGTAAGGTTCATTAGAATATGGTCCTTCTCAATGTCCTAGGAGGTCCAAGGTCTGCTCCACATCATGGCTGAAAGCAGGAGCCATTTTTAACCCCCTCTTCCCTCATAGCATGTTAATATCTTAACCAATCTGTCTAACCTGAGGATTCTGAACAGTCTATGAATCAAAGATGTTGGCTACTTTTTTCTGTATAGAGAATAATTAAATTTGTATGAAAGAGGAATAAATGTATGCCTCAATGGTAGCGCATTTCCCTAGCATATTTGAGGCCTTAGGTTTGATCTCCAACACAAAATATAAATAATTTATGTACAAATATGGGGGAAAGGGTATGACACTTGCATAATTTTGACAAAGATAAACCTCTAAAATAATAGAGCAAAGGCCTAATAAGACCGTAGAAGTTTAAAGATATGACCAGGTACAGTCTTTAAATCTATCATTAACTTTCATTTTTTTCTTTCTGTATCATCTGGTTGTTATAAGTTATTTTCTGTTTCAGTCTTTATTTTTAAAATTTGCTTTCTGATCGTAAAATTAGCAAATGCTTACCATGGAAATTTAGAGAATTATAAAGGTAAAGAAGGGCACCAGTAGTCTTACAGATTCTCATCCAGGAGAGAGTACAGTATACAGTTAAGCAAACTGTCTATTGGTAAATAATAGGTTAAAGAGAGTATAATTGTATGGAGCTGTAAAGCATTGATAAACTTGAAATGCAGAACAGTAAATGTCAACATAGTCATTGAAAATATAAGCAGAGTGCTTAAAAGGCTAGTAAGGACTGAGTGCCCTTTCTCACATCAAGGAAATACCATTTATATAGAGGATGCCAAAAGATGTATATACATTTTGAGGTAAGAAAAAACTGTATTAAATTTGTAATACCATATACCAATAACAAAAGATGAATACAAGCCATATTTGACTTCTGAAATTATAAGAGGTGCTCAAAGTTGTTACCATACCTGAATAAACAGGACTTATTGGTCTTCAAAATGGTCTTGCTTTCCTTGAACAACAACCGTGCTTCTGCCATTTTCTTGGACTGTCCTGGCTGTCCCGTGGTGGCACTAGCATTCATTTGATTAATGCTACCTTTTGAGTGAATGTCGTATTGCACATTGCTACCTTGATTCAATTCAACTTTGAAAAGTTTTTGGTACTCCTGTCAAATAATACATAATAGTTTAACAAAAGGATTGGATACTATAAAAGATAAAAGTTAAGCAGAAGTAAAAATATTTTCAGACTTAAGCCAGCAGACCTCTGCCTTTCTTCTTAAAATACTGCTGAAATTCATAAGAATGTGAAGTAAACCTAAACTCAATTGCCAAAATGCAGAACTTCCACTAACATCCAAATCTATTGAAATGGACATAGGTGCACAGTTTCTTAGTGCTTATGAACTGCTTCATAGTTCACTTGTTATTTTTCAACAGTGTACTTTCATCTGTTTTACTTATTCCCCAGAAATACTGATGCACTTCATGTGTCCTATCTTTTTTTCAGTGTTCCCAGAATGTTTTTTATTGTTCCTCATGCTTTCATGGGCTATTGTGCCAATGATAGAACAATAAACTTGCTCTGTGGAATGTAAGCTGATAATAGGTTCTACTTTTGAGCCAAAACAAAAACCATGACTCCTTTATGAAACACCATTAAGTTATGCTTCAAAATCCTAAATTTCACATTTGTTATTACTTTGTTCCACAGCTGGTAACTTTGGAATTCTGAAACATTATATAAATGTTGCTTTTACTCATTTGTAAACATTTCAGGGTAGATATTAATGATGTGTTTCCAATGCCACATTAAATTTCACTGCTCATATAGACTGGCAGTATTCCATGAAGTATAGTGATAGGATGTTTGGGCTGTGGCACTCCTGTCATGTCCTGGCATGATTTTATACCCCCAGGAACACTTTGTAGTGGCTGGACACACTTGGAGTTGTCATAACTGTAGGGGCAGTTAGTAGTAGAGGTCAGGATGCTACAGAATATCCCATAGTACAAATGACAGCCACATGTATGCACCAGAAAAATAAGTCCTAAATGTCAGATTGTTGAAAGCAAAAAGCTCTGTTTTGGATCTACAAAGAATGTTAGATGTAACTTTGTCTTGTCAGATATTTTGCAACCATGAAAAGAACCCATCTAGCAAATATACCCAAAAAATGACTCAGTTTTTTCTTAAAATCGTTTTCTTAAAGTGAAATAACCAGTGCTTAGGATCATGCTGACCTATAATTTAATGTTTAGGATGCTTATGTATATTGAGGGGCTGGGATTTAGCTCAGTGGGTAGAGTGCTGCGCTGCAGTCTCTGAGGTCCCGAGTTCAATTCCCAGCACCGCAAAAATGGGAGAAGGACCTGGGAATCCACTCCCAAGGCAATCCCGAAACAGTGAGCCATGGAAAACCCTATGAGGGTCGCTATGAGTCGGATACCGACTTGATGGCACCTAACAACAATGTATATTGAATATCATCCGTAAATATCACTGGATTGCAAATGGGTTTGCTATGATAATTTTCTCTAATATGCCTTTGTAAACATAATTTAATCTGTGACATTTTAGCTATATCTCTTAAACAGAGATGTTGATAAGAGAAATTGAGGAATGCTCTGGCCCACAGAGATATTTCTGTGCCTTTGTGTTGAAGTCTGCAGGGAAACAGAAACAAAAGAAAACAGCAAGCACTGAGCTCTTCTCCAAGCTGTGCCTCTTACCAATGTGTCATTTGGGGGAAGTTGCTTAGTCTCTCTGTTCTTCTATAAAATGAGTCTAGTACTGCTTTTCTTACCTTGTACTTCTTACAACTGCAAAACAAATTTCTTAGGAGACAAAATTTGATGATTGATTTTTTTTTTTTTCCTGGACAGAGAACGTTCATTTCCATGCTTACATTAGCACAGACCTGGGAACAACAGTACCATATAACAAGGAGGGGAGGCTGTGTTAGAGAGGAAGATGGACCCTGTGTCAGCCTGATTGCCAGGGCCAGGCCAGCAAGAGACCCAGTCCTGGGTCAATGACTGGGTGGTAGAGTAGAGCAGGCAGTAGGTATAGGCACCAAGGATGGGTGGCCTGGGTGAGAGAGGAGGGCAGCAAGCCATAGAGGCAGGCTCTATAAGCATTTTTAGGAGTTGAAAATATTCTTTTCTTCTTTTGGGTTTCTTCTAAAACAGACCCAGAGTGAGTGATTCAAGTGAAAGTAGTTCATATTGGAGGTAAAGAAAACATGGGAGAGGGGTGAGAAACTGAGGGGTGAGAAACTGAGAAGGACAGCCAAAAAAGTTGTGCCATTCAGTCAGTGTTCTGAGCCACCAAAGCTTAAATTCTTCAGGGAGTAGGTATCTCTGCAGGGAGACCTCTGGAGCCAGTGTAGAGCACATCACCAGCTTTCTCATGCGAGTGGCCAAAGGAGCCTAGGCATTTTTATACCACTCTAATCAGTCATTTCTTGAGGGTTCATCCTGGTGAAGGCCTTCCTTTCCTGCCACTGGCCTTCCCTTCCTGCAAGAGAGGCAGGTCCTACAGGTGGAAGTCGGGCAGGAGTACACTGGAGTGCTGCGAAGGGCGAGGAGATATGAACATTGCATTCAAAGATGATGTTTACTTCAGCTTGTACTAATATGCTAGGTTTTTTTTTTTCTTTTTAGATTGCAAAGCAAAGGAAAATAATATGTAAAAAAAACACATTTTCATATTGGCATTATAAAGATACTTTGCCCTGAAAAATAGTGAAAAATGATACAGTGTTTCACCAATCATGGATGGTTTACTTTTTAAGACAGTATCATATGTGGCCAAATGTGGTGGTGCTCACCTGTAATTCCTACAACTTGGGAGGCTGAGGCAAGAGGATCATAGGTTTGAAGGTAGAGGCAGCCTATGTAACTTAGCGGGACCCCATCTCAGGGTAAAAAGCAAAAAAGGAGGTGGAGGTGCAGCTTGGAGGGAGAACACATGCAAAAAGTATGTGTAAAACCCTGGTTTCAGCCCCTCAGTTACACAAAAATAAAACAGAAAAACAAAAAAACAAAAATACAATCATGTATGTTTTGTAAACAATCCTGCAAAGTATAAAATGCATATTTAGGGACATCTATATAAGAGCTGGGATTGAGCTCAGTTGGTAGAGCACTGCACTGTAGTCTCTGTGGTCCCGAGTTCAATTCCCAGCACTGCAAAAATGGGAGAAGGACCTGGCAATCCACTCCCAAGGCAATCCTGAAACAGCCATTGAAAACCCTATGAGGGTCGCTATGAGTCGGATACCGACTCAACGGCACCTAACAACAACAACAACATATATATAAGAGCTGGGATTTAGTTCAGTTGGTAGAACGCCGCTCTGCAGTCTCTGAGGTCCCAAGTTCGATTTCCAGTACTGCAAAAATGGAAGAAGGACGTGGCAATCCACTCCCGAGGCAATCCCGAAACTATCAGCCATTGAAAACCCTATGAGGGTCGCAATGAGTTGGACACGACTTGACGGCACCTAAGAACAACTTATCTATAAGAGATCATATTATTCTTATTACACATTTTAACAATTCTTATGTAGATGGATAATTTGTTCCATTGTTGTTGATAGGTACCAGCAAGTTGGGTTCAGCTCCTAGCTACCCTATGTACAATAGAAAGAACACTACCTTACACTGCTTATGCCTGGGTACTATTGTCAGCGCTTCCCTTCTAGTCAAAAGATTTTCAATGGCTGATTGATTGGGGAATGGACTGTCTGGTCCTTCTCCCAAGCCTACAGCACCTGGTCTTCCCAGCTGGTCTCCCATACAAATACTAACCAGGCCCCACCATGCTTACCCTCTGAGATCAGACACCAGAGTGTTATGGCTGTAGACCAATTTGTTCCATTAGGGAAGGTTTATTATTGATGCCTTGTCAATAGGGCCTATATTGAATTATTTCAGAAGTGATATCCATTGCAGTCCTCTGAGCAATCCCTGCTTCCCATTTACCTTCCAATTGACAATACACACTTGAGGAAACACTGATTAGAATAATACACAGTTTTTGGCCATCAGTGGTATATGTATTATATATATGGCCTTGTAGGTGTTAGGTGCCATCCACTTGGGTCCAACACATAGCGACCTTCATAGGGTTTTCAGTTGCTGATGGTTTTGAGATCGCTTTAGGAGTGGATTATCACATTGTTTTCCCATTTTTGTAGTGCTGGATATCGAACCTGGGTCCTGAGAGAATGCTGAACAGCACTTTACCTACTAGCTTAGCCCATATGTGTCATATATAATATATGTTATATAATAGATCTATGTCAGCTCTGAACTTTTTATTCTATCTTTAATGGCTTAATGTTCTAAATGGACCGAACTAACTGCACCAGACATCCTTAATTAAAAAACTGTGGGATATGTTTTTGCATCTTCATTTAGTTTTAGTTTTTGTAAAAATTTAAGGTATTCTTTAAGTTTGATGCCTTTTGTTCATATTATCACATGATGCAAATTGTAAAATCAAACAAGCCTAGGAAAACCCTGAAAATATTAATTGTTTTACTTCATTGAACTTAAATGTAAATGAATACAGATAATGTAATGAAAATTAATAGTGCAGGCAGTGTGATGCTGTGCTGATTTGCAAGTTTGTTTGTTTGTCACTGTTAAGATACTATGTAATGGCACAAGTCATGTACTAATGGTCCACTTAACAGCATGAAAGTCATCACAAAATCAGCCATTACTGTGTAGCTTACGGGGAGGTGTACAACTGTATGATTACATGAGACATAAAAATTTTCTGTTGTTAAAAATGTCTTAAAGAAAAATGCATAAAGTGCAATAAAACATATGCTTAGATCATAACTCCCACTGTAAATAGATATATTATTCCCTTTTAAAATTTGGATTTTACCTGCTGCCTGAAAACATTGCTATGGTTTTGACATTCATAATCTAAACATTTTTACTGCATTGCTGTTCAGTTTTGAATAAGGCTAAATATTGTGCTATACGTGCAAACTTGAAAGCATTTATTGCAAAATGACATGCTGATGATTTAGTAAAGAATTCATCATTAATGAGGCACTGAAGCCATACATCTATTCAGTATCCTCCACTTTCATGCCTCAGGGATTTTGAATGAGCTAGATGGGATTTAGCTCAGTTGGTAGAGCGCTGCGCTGCAGTCTCTGAGGTCCCGAGTTCAATTCCCAGCACCACAAAAATAGGAAAAGGGCCTGGCAATCCACTCCCAAGGCAATCCCGAAACAGTCAGCCAATGAAAACTCTATGACGGTCACTATGAGTCAGATACTGACTCAACGGCACAGAACAACAACAACAGATCTTTGAGGGAAATATTAAAAGCACTATACTCCCATTTCTAGCTATAAGTTGAAATTTGCATATTTATCATCCTTAAACTAGATATAATTATTATAACTTGAATAGAAGTTACAAAAGCTACTTAGTACTTTTATTGTAATCTCTATGCCACCTGTAAAGAGAATGTTAACATCATCCTGACATTTTTGAAACAAAAATTTAGGAAGACAAGAGTAACTGATATACCAGAGTAACTGACACACTGAAAGTAAACAGAAAATTTACATAGAGTTTAGATTTGGGATTCTGTTCTCCTTTTTATTTTTTATTTTTATTATTTATTTATTTATTTATTTATTTATTTATTTATTTATTTTTGTGGTACTGGGGGTTGAGCCTAGGGCCTTGCACTTGCATGCTCTGCAAGTGCTGGACCACTGAGGTGCTACTCTGGCCCATTTTTTTGACTTTTTGAGACAGGGTCTCACTAAGTTATATAGACTGCCTCTGGTCTCAAACTTATGATCCTCCCACCTCTGCCTCCAGAGCCACTGGGATTGCAGGCATGTGCCACTACACCCGGCTTTGTCCTCCTTTTTATTAATTCACTTATTTTTCTATCTAGTCAACATTTGCCCAGAGCCCATTAAATGTCAGATACTGTATTTGCCCTACTAGTGCAGATGTATCATGCAGCTCATAGGCTTGGTGGGAGATCTAGTGTGATATGTGTTGACCCAAAGTCTCAGTGTTTAGAACCTCACTTACTATTATATCACACCATATTATAAACTGAATTTCTTTTAAAACTTTTCCTCTGTACAATGTTCAGTTTATTGCTGTGACCCTGCACCTGATCTCTTGTAAGCCTTGCCCTCTATTCCATATATGTGTGTGTATGTGCATAGGTACGGGTGGGTGTGTGTGTGTGTATGCACATACACACATATACTTCCATATATCTCATTTTTGTTGTTTGTGTAGTTTTTGGTAAAACTGCTTGCCTTTATCTCTAGCATCTGCTGATGTGTTCAGCTTTCTGCCTGGTTTTGACTTTCATTTTCACCATAAGTCAGGGTGATAACAGCAGCAGGCAACATTTAAGTATTAGGTTGTGTTAAGCAGGGTCAGGCCTGGTTAGTACTTGTATGGGAGACTGCCTGGGAACACCAGGTGCTGTAGGCTTGGGAGGACCCAGCAACCCACTCCCAAAAAACAGCGACTGAAAACCCTATGATTAGCAGAGAAGCACTGACAATAGTGTTTCACTTGTTGCATGTAGGGTCGCTATGAGTCAGACACTGACTTGACAATACCTAGCAACAAAGGTGTGTGTATTTGTATATATGTATATGTGTATATGTGTGTGTGTATACACATATATGTATATATATGTATATGTATATATATATATATATATATATACGTATATATAATATTCTTTAGTATTTTCATGTGTTTATTGGAGCTTTTAACCTTTTTTCCATAGTGTCTTTACATGTCTTATAGGATGTATTTTATATGTGTATATATATATATATATGAGTCAGACACCAACTCAACAGCACCTGACACTTTACAATATGCAAAGTAAGCCTTATCCTCAAAATGAATTTTATAATAGACGTAGTGGCAGAGCTGCTGTGTTAATAGTTCAAAAATGCTTTCTCTCCCAAAGCAATTACTGTGAAAACATTTCTGCCAAGAAATAAAAGTATTGTGTCCTAGATCAGATCTTACAAGAATCTGTCAAAACCTCTGAAAGTTAGGTAACAGTATAGTCTTCTCCCACTAAAAGAATGAAAATAACCATTTTTTTTACAATAAAGGGAACTTTATGAAATAAGCAGTAACTGTATTCTGAGACTTGATAACAGGTTATATACTTATTAAATCTTTAAGTTACAGTGTCAAGTTCAAAATGTAAACTATAAATCTTTAAGAATGCTTCACTCCTATGAAATTGAATCATACTACTATGCTTTCTCTTTGGGATACATTATCTGTCATGTTTAAATTAGTTGGATATGTAACTTAATTCCTTTAATTCCTTTTAATATTCTAAATTATATGGAGCCAAAAATGGTACATGCTTTTTAAAAAGTTTAATAGTATTAAAAAATGTATAGTACCTATAGTGCAGTGCTATTTCTAGTTTTTTAAGAACCCTATAACCTATTCAGATCATACAATCTATTTCAAGACTCATTTATGAAGAAGAAATGTCTGCATTATATTGTCAAGGTAATCTCCATGACACCTAAAATTGTTTAAAATGATTATATCTCCATAATCTTTGTTGTTAGGTAATTTTCCTCTTTGACACTATATTTAGATGTTTAAAATATTTCTCCTATACTGTCTCTTCATTATTACATGAAAGTAAAATGCTTTTCATACCTTTGATTAGGATATGTCTTCACTGTTCTTATGTTGCTTGTATTTTAAGTTTTGTTACTAGAAACCCTTATGCTCCAGTTTGTTTATTGGTTAGTGGATTACGTTCTAAAAGCATTAATCAGCTACAACATTTTAAACAACAAATTTGTTAAAAATGCTCTATAAATATAAGTAGCATTTAGCTGTAATAACTCAAGAGTGACGTAATTTACTGATTATGTCACTACTAAATGCATTCTCATTTCAGAAAAAATGTTTTTACTCATTGTTCTCCTAGTGCTTCCATTCATCATACTTAAAGTTTCAAACCTCTGTCTCTTTTTCTCTCTCTCCTTCCTTCCATCTCTTCTCTCTTTGTAATATTTAATTCCTGATAGTAAAACTCCAGATTACCTGGATATTTTAAAAGTGTCCAGTTGATCAAAATCAAAACCTAGCATTAATAGTGCTAATGTGGTCTGAAATAATTGATGTGACTTTTAAAAGTACTGCTTGCTCCCAGAAGAAGCTTTAGTGTTGAATGAAACTTACCTCTTTACTAATTAGTGGCTGAATTTTCCAGTCAACTTTAGATCTTGATAGGGCATGACATTTTCCCTCTCATATAAAACTTTACAAGATGAGCAAACTGTGTAAGAAAAGTGAAAAGCCATCAAAATGCTTTGTGGTTTTTTATTTATTTTTTTGTTGCTGACTTGTGGCCTTTTAGACTTGGTACAGTTTAAAAGAGTATAGTCTTCTACTAGGCAGTAAATAAAACACTGGAAAAATCTGACTGACTGTTTTAGAGTGCAGGTAGGGTAAGCATGCCTGTACTTGAACTTCCCATAAAAAGAATCACATGTTTCTAGATACTTAAAATTAACACAATGTTTTTGAGATTAAAGATGATTTTCAAATGCCTTGTACCATGGTTTGAATGTGTCCCTTAAAGTTCATATGTTGCAAATTTAATACCTCATGCCATAGTGTTGAGAGGACCTTAAATAGCTGATTAGGTCAAGAGAAATCTACCTTTATGAATAGATTATTGTGGGTTCTTTATTCCAAGAGTGAGTTTGTTACAAAAATGAATCCAGCTTTCTCTTATTCTTTCTTGACCACCTTCCCTCCTCCATGGGATGACGTAGCAAGAAAGCCCTCACTAGATGCCAGCCCTTTGAACTTGGATTTCCCAGCCTCAAGAATTTAAGATATAAATCGCTGTCCTTTTAAAATTACCCAGTCATGTTTATTCTTTAATTCACAAAAGAGCCTGCAACGTTGTGTGAGTGTATAATTTTTGCTATTGGAATTTTTAAGCCATGGTGTTGTGTTGTTATTGTTAGGTGCCATCAAGTCTAGTCCAACTCATACTGACTCTCATAGGGTTCTCAATGGCTGGTTGTTTCGGGATTGTTTTTGGGACTGGACTGCCACATCCTTTTCCCTATTTTGCAGTGCTGTGGATTGAACCCTAGGTCCTCAGAGAATGCAGAGCAGGCGCTCTACCAACTGAACTAAGTATTAAATTACTTTGTATAGAATAAGATGTCATTCCATATAGAATTATATACTATATACAAAGGGTGCCAAAAAATGTGTACATATATTGGGACAAAAACTTTCTATTTTACTGTTTTAACAGTATGTCATATGGTTACATTCATTTGGTTAATGAATCTTTTGGGCAAATGTCATGCTACTCATTGCTACCGTAATTCAACTTTGAAAAGTAATATATAGATCTTAAAATGGGTATGCATTTTTGGTACCCCTCTGGTATATTATAGAATATAAAATATATTTTAACATATAATATATCGCATGTTATAGACTATGTTATATTCTATTATAGAATAATGTATTAAAAGTAGTATTTTAGGAAGGGAGTTAATTTTGTAGGAAGTATAGTAGGTGTTGTCTACAGCCTTACCATCCTGTCATCTGATCTCCTCAGGTCTCGGAAGCTAAGTGGGGTTTGGCCTGCTTAGTACTTGGATGGGAGACCACCTGGGAATATCAGGTGCTGTAGGGTTAGGAGAAGGACCCAGCAGCCCCCTGCCAAACAGTCCGCCATTGAAAACCCTATGAATCACAGGGAAGCATGGACATAGCGCCAGGCATGGCATAATGTGGGGTAGTGTTTCATTCTGTTGTACATAGGGTTACTATGAGTCAGACCTGACTCTAAGGCACCTAACAACAACAATAGTAAGTGTTGGGCATGAGGGAGGCAGTCGGTGGTTCATGGAAAAAATATGTGCATGCAGATGTTGAACTCCCCAGAGTGTCATCAGGCATCTTCTTAATCAATTCTAAATTGTATCGTGCCTGCAGCCGTACCACTGTGGCATCTGGACCCATCAGATCTCAGAAGCTAAGCAGGGTCAGGCCTGGTTAGTCCTTGGATGGGAGACTGGCTGGGAACACCAAGTGCTGTAGGCTTGAGAGAAGGACCCAGCAACCCACTACCCCCAGACAATCAGCCATTGAAAACCTTATGAATAGCAGAGAAGCACTAACAATCTTGTTTCACCTGTTGTAGGTAGGGTCATCATGAGTTGGATACTTACTTGATGGCACCTAACAACAACAGCAAAATTATATTAAAACTTACTGGTCAAGGAAGGCATTTTGGTGTTACAGAAAGCAGCAGCAGAAGCAGGATCTTTATAGCACTTTAGGATGGGGCTTAGATTGTTTAAGGTAGGCTTTTCAAGAAAGGCAGCTGATGTGTATTAGGCAAATTTTATATTAGAATAGGTTTGTTGCATGCCTTAAGGCAAGAATTGAAAGTAAGCTGTTTATCCAGGTGTGTGGAATATTGTCTATGATAAATTGATCTGTACAAAATTCCTGAAGCAAACAGTGAGGTTATTTCTTTGGTTTATAATCTTTTCTTTGCTAGATAAAGATTTCCTTGAATAAACTACTAACTCATCATGTTGACACAGATGGTCTCAGTTCTCAGAGATAAGAGGTGTTGGTGAATATCAAGTTATTGAAGCTGCTATCAAGATAATGGCATTATAATGAGAATGGAAGGACCATTATATAAGGTACCCACAGAGTATTTGTGGAGTAAACCTAAAGAGATTCTGTTTTCAAGGCCAGATCAGGATTATGTTTGTAGACTTTTTTACTTTGACTTATATTCTTTAAAGACTTTTCATAGATCTTATAGACTGAAGGGACTCCAGAAAGTTACCAAAGCCAGAATCTTCTGAGTGATAAACACTATTATAGCATCTATATTAAATAATAGTTGTTGAGCCTTTTCTTAAACAATTTGGATAATAGGGAATGTGGTTTCTTATAAGACAGCCAATTTTAGTTTTAGAAAGCTTCATTTGTAGCTGGGCGCAGTGGCACATACCTGTAATCCCAGCAGTTTGGGAAGTGGAGGCGGGAGGATAGCAAGTTCAAGACCAGAGGTAATCTGCGTAAATTAGGAGACCCTGTCTCAAAACGTAAAAAAATGGGCTGAGGGTGCAGTTCAGTGGTCCAGCACTTGCAGAGCATGCAAGTGCAAGGCCCTGGGTTCAATCCCCAGTACCCTCCACCCCCCCCCAAAAAAAAGCTTTATTTGTTGTTAAAATGCTTTTTATATTAAGCTGAAAACTGTTCCTTTGAAATGGCTCATAGTACTTTTTGCACTCTGTCTGGAATATCATGAAGTAAATGCCCTCTAAATTCCATATATCAGCTGAGCAAATATTTGGGTTATCATACCAGAATCTTTTCTAGTAACCTACTTGTTGTTCCTTCAATTGTTGTCATGCAGCATATTTCTAATGACTCAGTTCCTGGTTACTGTTCTCTTTTTTGC
This sequence comes from Pedetes capensis, assembly GCA_007922755.1. Classification (NCBI taxonomy): domain Eukaryota; kingdom Metazoa; phylum Chordata; class Mammalia; order Rodentia; family Pedetidae; genus Pedetes; species Pedetes capensis. Next base: position 60,654 of record VMDO01005801.1, on the reverse strand, counting down.
CACCCTTAATATATGCAGTAGCCTGCAGCTGTAGCCCTGTGGCATCCGATCCCATCAGATCTTGGAAGCTAAGCAGGGTCGGGCCTGGTTAGTACTTGGATGGGAGACCGCCTGGGAACACCAGAAGCTGTAGGCCTGGGAGAAGGACCTGGCAACCCCCTCCCAAAAATCAATCTGCCATTGAAAAACCCTATGAACAGCAGAGAAGCACTGACAATTGTGTTTCCCCTGTTGTACAGAGGGTCGCTATGTGTCGGATACCGACTCGACGGCACCTAACAACAACAACAACAATATATGCAGTATTGAATACTGTTCTCTAGATGTGTTCTGAACAGAGAAGATTAAAAGAATCCCCTTTCGGGGTACCAGACTTATATTACTTACATTGAAAATTACAACAACAGAAACAAAACTTTCTTTTGCTTTTCTAACAGCTACATCAGACCACAAACTCATGGTTCATTCGGTTTCAGAATTGCTAGGCAGAGTTGAAGTCACAGAGTTCCCGAGAGATGAGTTGAAACTATTCATGTGAATGATGCTGAGATATATATTATTCTCATTTACTAATTTAGACTAGACTAGAAGCTGTTTGTCTACACAGCCATACCACCCTGGAGTCTGATCCCATGTGATGTGGAAGCTAAGTAGGGTCAGGCCTGGTTACTCCTTGGATGGGAGCCTACCTGGGAATACTGGGTGCTGTAGGCTTGGGAGAAGGACCCGGCAGCCCACTGCTTAAACAATCAGCCATTGAAAACTGTATAAATATGGAGAAGCACTGGCATAGTGCTGGGCATGGCACAGTGTTGGGTAGTGTTTCTGTTGTACATAGGATCGTTATGCGTTAGAGTTGACTCAACAACACCTAAAAACAACAAGAATCTGTTTGCTTCCTGTCTGTACTTTCTAAAAGTGAATGGGGTAAGAAAATGTTTGTAATGAGTTTGTATGAGTGAAAACAAGACTTCTGTAACTTAAAAGAGAAAAACTAAAGCAAGGTCCCATTGTACACGCCTATAATCATACCCACTCAGGAGGCTGAAGCAAGAGGATCACCAGTTAGGGGCTAAAGGCCGCCTGCAAAACTTAATGGGACCTTGTCTCAAAAATAAAAATAGAAAAGGGGCTAGGGATACAGCTTAGTGTTCTACCACTTCCCTAGCGTGTGCACGGCCCTGAGTTAGACTCCCAAGACTAAAGAAAAAGAAAAGAAAAAAGAAAAACTAGTTGTGTTCCTGAAGTAATCCTCCATCAAAGAGTTAGGGTTTCAAAAAGAAAGTATTGTCAGCAGAAGCCCAAATGAATAGATGGTTTTTGGATATATTTACAGAGAATCCTCTTTCCTTTGTAATTAACTTTAGTCAAGGACAGATTCACCTTTAACTCCACTTTTTTTTTTTTTTTTTGGTAACTGACATAGCTGTGTAAAGCAGGTAGCATGGAGGCTGTCTTTTGGTTATTTGTTTAATTTAGACCCTAATACAGGGGAAAAGAAGGGGCCGGGGTTGAGCTTAGTTGGTAGAGCTGCTCTACACTCTCTGAGGCCCTGGGTTTGATCCCCAGCACCTCAAAAATGGGAGAAGGACAATCCACTCCCAAAGCAGTCCTGAAACAGCCATTGAAAACCCTATAACTAGCAGAGAAGCACTGATGTAGTGCTGGGTATGGCAAGGTGTTGGGGAGTGTTTTTTTTCTGTTGTACATAGGGTCGCTGTGTGTCGAACCCAACTAGAGAACTCCTAACAACAACAGGGAAAAATTACTAAGATTCTTGCACTTTAATTCCCCAGATGATTGCAAAGTCTCTAATTGCACAGCTTGCTATAATTATAGAAGGAAGTATCTTCTAATCTCTTTATGAATTCAGAGTTGTTGAAGAAGAGATACCAGGGAACACTAGTAAAGATACAAACTTTAAAGAGATACATAAATTGAACCTAATAAACTACAGAATATGATATTACGAAAGTAAAGTTAAAACAAAGTATATATTCCCACTACCCTATACTTTCCTTTTGCTGAACTTAGTGGGATTTCTTTTTCAAATTTCATGTGATTTGGGTTGTTATTGAGTTGTAGAATTTGAAGTTTCAATCTTATTCTCTATATATTTATATTTATTTATATTTATTAGTGATGCTGAAAATGAGGGTTTGGGGCAGCCTCATATTAATTTGCTCATTCATTTATCCCCTCAACAGAAGTTTAAAGGCTACCTGGTGGGTGCCATGCATTTTTTAAATCAAGCTGTAAGCAGTCTTGGCAAAGATCTGCAAATTAGGCGATGAACAAAACAGAGAAAGTACTTATCCTCTAAAACCTTTCATTTTAGCCAGGGGACACACAATGAAAAAGCAAACATAGCAGGTGGTAGTAAGTACTTAGAGAAGAATAAAGCAGACTGATAGGAATTTGGGGGAATACTTTTTTTTTGCAGTGTTTTGAGAAGACCTATCTGAAAAGAAGTCATTTAAGCAGAGATTTGAAGGAAATGAGACAGGGATTTGTAGTAATATTTGGAAGAAAGTACACTGAACATAAAGGCCCTGAGGGGAAAAGGTTCTTAACATTTTTTGGAACAGGAAGGAAGCCAGTGTGGTTGTACTGATGTTAGTGAAGGAGAGTGATGGATGACGTTGGAGTGATATCCAGGTGCCATGGGCATGGCAGGCAGGGGGAGCGTGTGAGCTGGCATGAGAACTGTATAGGGCATTGAAAACTCTAAGAAGGACTTTGATTTTAATTTCAGTGAGGTGGCAGCCTTTTGGAAAATATTAAGCAAAAGAATGAGATTATCTGACATTATTAAAGAATCACTTGTTTTATTTTTATTTTTTAGAAAGACAGCCATATAACATTTTTGGTTCTTAAATCTCATTTAGTTTATAGTAACTAATAAACTAGACTCTAAACATTGGTTCTCCACAGGACACATAACTGCCAGTCCTTCCCTTGCCTTTCCCTACCCCGTCTCTCTCTCTCTCCATCCATCCTGTCCTCTCTTTCTTACTTGCTTTGCTTTTTTTCCTTTTTTCTTTTACTTCCTTCCTTTCTCTCCCTCCCTCCTTCCTTCATCCCTCTCTCCCTTCTTCTTCCTTCTTCCTTTCTTTCTTTCTCCCTCCCTCCCTTACTTCTTTCCATCTTTTAGTAGCACATTTATAATGCTTAGGACATGGATAAAACATACAGACTGTTCTTACATGATTTGACTTTATCATAGAATTTTGGAAAGGAAAGGATCTTTACTCCAGTCCTTTGAATTTTTAAATCCACTAGGTGCCATGGAGGTTAAGTTATTCGCCCAAAACCATATTAACAAGTTGGTCACAAAGCAATTAGAATCCAGGTCAGCTTGTTTTTCAGGTTTATATTCTTTTAACTCCTGGTGTCTTTTATTTTAAAAATAATCCTTTTTGTCTGGGTCCTTTATTCTGTATTTTCCTAGACTTTTCTTTATGGCATCTTATAATTATGGGTTTATTTCAGTAAGGTAATATTATTTATATTTTTGTGTGTTTTCATGACCCATCTCTTCAAAAATACTTTAAATGCACCCAAGCATGATTTTCTTCTTAAATGTTCTTAAACACTGTAATTATAGCTGTGGTCACCAAAAACATTGTTCCAAAGAAAGGATTATAGAGACATTGTTTTGGTGATGAAAAGCTGTGTGGTAAGAATATTTTCTTAGCCCTTTATGATGAATGGAGCTCCATGGTGCAGCATTTATTTAAAAAATATTTTGGAAAAAATTATGTATTCAAATATTGTAAGCATAAATACTTCAGCAAGAATACTGCTTAAATCATTGTTGAAGAGATGCTGAATTGATTTCCCTTATTATTGTGAAATCATTTATAGAAGTTTGGAGGAATATAGTATTCCATTACATCGATTAATCATCTAACAGTAGTATAATACGTGTGTGTGTATGTTTACATAAACTCTGAATATTTCATGTAGCCATTTTTGTAATATATTAGGGCTACCATACTATTTTTGAAATACTTCTTACTAGAGTGCTGATAACTTGCTCTGATAAAAATTTTCTTGGAAGACTGACTACTCACATCTTTAAGCATAACTATATGTAATTGATTGGGCTGGGGTTTAGCTCAGTTGGTAGCATGCCATTCTGTGCTTTCTGAGACCCGGGGTTCGAACCTCAGCACTGCAAAAAATGGTAGAAGGGCATGATAGCCCACTCCAGAAATAATTAGCCATTAAAAACCCCTTGAGGGTCACTGTGAGTTGGACAGGACTCTACAGCACCTAACAAGAACATCAACAACAACAACATACATAATTGATTAGAAAAAGCAGTCTTTATGTATCTCTTCCTGTATAGTGTGGCTTTAGAGGAGGAATGTTAGCAAATGGGTCACATTCAGTCATTTCTTAGAAACTACAGAAATAGTTCCTCATTTGACTGTGATCCCCTCATCATGTTTTTTGAACAAGTAAAACTATATTCCCATTCCTGCTATCCCAGTCCTTGTGCTGTGACATAACAGAACTCATATTCAGGACATCCATTTTCTATTTCTTTTCTTATATAAGTTTGAATTTTGTTTCCAGTTAAATACACTTTTTTTTTTTTTTTGTGGTACTGGGGGTTGAACCCAGGGCCACGTGCTTGCATGCTTTGAAAGTGCTGGACCACTGAGCTGCACCCTCAGCCCATTTTTTTACTTTTTGAAACAGGGTCTCTCTAAGTTCTGCAGACTGCCCCTGGTCTCGAACTTGGGATCCTCCCACCTCCTCCTCCCAAGCCTCTGGGATTACAGGTGTGCACCACCACGCCCGGCAAATATACTTTTAAAAGATACTTATAAGTAGTTGAATCTCTTAAATTTTAGTAACAAGCCTAAGCAATAGTTATCTTTTGTACCTGATTGAACTAGATTGTATCTAGAGACAAGAGCATTACTTCCTATTGTCTCAGTGTTCCTGGTACTGTACTGTATACTTCTCCTGAATTTTCAGTAAGTAATACATGACTGTAAAGGTATGTACATATTATATATTTTGATGTGTATTTATATATCTACTGCATATTTTCATTTTATAGCCTACCAATATTATCCATTATCAGTAAGTTAGTCAAGAAGCAAAAGAAAAGAATATGTCATTTCTCATGAAGACTGTTCTATTTTGAGGTGCTTTTCCCAGGGAATGAAACAAAGGTTTCCCATAATATATAGTCTAGCAAAAGCATCCATTTAGATATTAAAATGTTGGTTCTACGTAAGAAAATACCATTCATACTTTCTTCATGACTATATTCTTACTCATACAGGTGCTGGAGTCATAATGTGAATACTTGAAAAGGGTTTGAAATGTCATTAAAAAAAAGCTTCAACTCTAAAATTATGTTTACAAGAGAGGAGAAAAAGATAACAGTGTTATCAGTGTTTTTAGAAAATAGCCACATTTGTGTTGCTTATACTGAAATGAGTGTTGTAATGATAAATATGAATACAATGAGAAATATTTCATAACTTTCATTTGTATGGATAAAACATAACTACATTGAACTTTTTACTTTAATTACTGGATTGCTGAACCCAGGGCCTCATGCATACTTTGCAAGTACTCTACCACTGAACTACACCCCAGACCACTACTTAATTTTTTGTCTTGAGACAGGGTCTTGCTAAGTTATGCAGGCTTCCTCCAGCCTCAAACTTGGAATGATCCTCTTGCCTCTGCCTCTCAAGTCGCTGAAATTACTGATGTGTGCTACTGTGCCTGGCAACATTGAACTCTTGATTGTGCAGAATTATAATCAGGAACATCTTTAGAATTTCCTCTCATTGTAGAGCAATTTGAACATTTTTTGGAAACTCAGATACTTTAAGGAAACATTTATCAAGCTATCAATCTTACTTTGTGCTTTTAAATTTGAGAAGTTGCAGAGAGACTCATGAAACTGATTCAGCCCTATACAACAACATAAAAAGAATAATGGAAGAATACTAGTTTTGATCATTAAGTTATATGAATAATAAATCATCACTTATTTTCAGTAAAAGATGTATCATTTGTTGAGTTTAAGATCTGTATTTTTGCCTGAAGTATGACTTTATTGTCTTTTTGAGTTATCCTATCTCTCAAAGCTTTAGTGCCATTATTGAGTAGTATATTAAATGTCTGTCAAACTAACGTACTTTTTATCAGAAGGTATTCTTTTGTTTGAGATTCAGCCAATTTCATCATGTCAGCATAAAGTAATTGAACTAGATAATAGGATAATGTAAAAGCATACATAGTTGAAAAATGCTTATGCCAGGCTATTCTCAAGGAACTTACGAATTTACTTTTCAAAACCTAATTTAAGATAAAGTTGTTTGACATTTGTTTCCTATCCTGAATTTCTGTGTTAAACACTGTAATGATAGTCCCTTCATATATAGTCTGTCTTTTCAGACACTGAATACAGTCTAAGAATTTCTAAGTTTTATGGCTTATGCTATTTTTAAGACTATACTTTTTATATTTAATCAAGTAATTCGTTATTATCTATTAAGTCAAGTACTAATACTGGAAATGCAAGAATAATGAGCCATATTGTCCTCGTGTATTCCCAGACCTGTAGGGGAAATGGCATGTAATTAATACACAGCAACTGTGCATCTGGGTAATAATTAAACATAAAGTTGAAAATATTTCTGTGACTGGGCACAGTGGCTCATGCCTATAATCCCAATGACTTGGGAGTTGGAGGCAGGAATGTGGCAGGTTTGAGGCCAGAAGCAGCCTGCATAACTTAGCAAGATACATGTCTTAAGATAAAAAATTAAAAAATGGGCTGGAGGTGCAGCTCAGTGGTGGTGCACTTGTAAAACATGCATGAGGCCCTAGATTCAACCACCATGTGCTGGGGAAACAAAGGAAAAAAAGAAAATATTTCTATGATAGGAAATGTGAAGCAACACGAATCTGCAGAAAACATAGAGAAACGGAAGAGTGTAGATTTTTAAATTTAAGTAGAACTGTGGCAAGTAAATAAGTGGATGTTGGAATTTTCTAGAAGTGTCATACCGAAGTACCACAAATGGAGTAACTTAATGGAAATGTTTTCTCTCACAGTTCAGGGGACCAGACGTCCTAAATCAGTGTGTTGACAGAGTTGGCTCCCTTTTGGAGGTTCTAGGGGAACAACCACTTTATGCCTGTTCCCTGCTTTCTGATTGTTACCTGCATTCTTTGGCCTGTTGATGTACCACTATAATCTCTGCCTCCATCTTCACATCACTTCTCTTGTGTTTCTCTGTATGTCCTTCTCTTTGATTACTTGATGGTTAACTGCATGTAATTTTCAAATAAGGTCACATTCTGAGTTGCTATATGGACATGAATTTGGGGAGAATGCAAATTGGCATAATAAAGTCAGGAGAATGCCTAAATGCATAGAGGCATGGCAAGTTACTAGGACTAAAGAGCAAATGGAGTAAACTGAGTACTGCTGTAGCAATACTGAGAAAGCAGGATGGGGTGAAACTCTCATGTACCACACTAGGACATTTAGGCACTCTTGCAGGTTTGCCGCTGCCAGAGCTCCAAACCTTTGAGTTGCATGAGCAGACTTGTATTTTTGGAAGCATGACAATAGTGTTTCATCTGTTGCACATAGGGTCACTTTGAGTCGGATACTGACTCAACAGCACCTAACAACAACATATTTGTTACTGCTAATATGACAATGAGCTGCTGGGATTTAGCTCAGTTGGTAGAGCACTGCTCTGCAGTCTCCGAGGTCCCCAGTTCGATTCCCAGCACCGCAAAAATGGGAAAAGGACGTGGCAACCCACTCCCAAGGCAATCCCGAAACAATCTGCCATTGAAAGCCCTATGAGGGTTGCTATGAGTCGGATACCGACTTGACAGCACCTAACAACAACAATATGACAATAATATATTTGCTACCTGTTTGAACTTCAGTTTCTTTTTATTGTACATTTGATCAGTTATAAAATTATGGTCCTCTGTTGCATAAAGCCTGCAGCTGTAGCCCCGTGGCATCCGATCCCATCAGATCTCAGAAGCTAAGCAGGGTAGGGCCTGGTTAGTACCTGGATGGGAGACCGCCTGGGAACACCAGAAGCTGTAGGCTTGGGAGAAGGACCTGGCAACCCCCTCCCAAAAATCAATCTGCCATTGAAAACCCTATGAACAGCAGAGAAGCACTGACAATTGTGTTTCCCCTGTTGTACAGAGGGTCGCTATGTGTCGGATACCGACTCGACGGCACCTAACAACAACAACAATTGCATAAAAGCACATGACAGACAAGAAATCCTATTGTTCTTCCTTCAAACGCTTATCTTTGTTCAAAGTATATCCAGGATAAGATCACTTCTTAACCATTTGCCATCAACCTGCCTTGAGCCACCAGCATCTTTTATCTGGATTACTCTAGTAACCATTCTCTGGTCTCTTTGGCTCCGTCCTTACTCCATGTTAGTGTGTTTTCAAAATAGATCATGTTGTTATTCTGCTCAGAACCCGCCTGTTATGGCTCCCACTGTGACTCATCATAAAATCTAAATCTTTACCAGAATATTGACCCTTTTAATGTTTTTTGAACAGGTTTCTACCTTAAGGCTTTTGTTCTGAACTTCACTCCATCTGCCTTGTATGTGCTTTCCCCAAACCAGTCTGGCTAACTACCTTCCTTTGTTGAAATCTTTGCTCAAATGCAAAGTACATTCTCTGTGGTGTTTATCCTAATTGTTCTCTCTTTTAAATTGCATCCTGCTCCCCACTCCCAATACTTTTGATCATGCTACCTTGCCCTACTTCTTTGCATATAATACTTTATATTTATACAGTTATCTGTCAGCTTGCTGTGCTGTGGGATCTTGTATGTTGCTGTGATGCTAAAAGCTATGCCATCAGTATTTCAGATACAAGCAGGGCCACCCATAGTGGACAGGCTTCACCTGAGCTTTCATACTTAGACAGATTTAGGAGAAGGACCCAGCAACCCACTCCCAAAACAATTAGCCTTTGAAAACCCCATGAATATCAGAGATGCACTGTTAAATAATTATCAATGTCAATAAAATGCACTGTGCCAGAAAATGAATCCCTTCGGTTGGAAGGCATTCAAGAGACAAATCCTCAAAGGGGTTGCTTCCTCAAAGTAGAACTGACCTTCGTGATGGGAATGGAGTAAAGCCCATGGAACCTTCAGTTGCTGACAGGGCATGTCTCAAAATAAGAAGAAACACAGTGATTACAACAATAGGCTCAAATATAAAACAATCCTATAGATGGCACAGTCCCAGGTAGTGTTTCCTTCTGTTGTACATAGGATTGCTATGAGTCAGACTCAACTCAGTGGCACCTAACAACAATAACAGCACAAATAAAGTAGATATTGCATTTTACATTATATACGTACAAACATCTGCCATACATATTTATGTATTAATTGCTTTTTGTCTGCCTTTTCCTGGCCCAAGTCATAAGCACACACATATTCACTAAATCTAGCCCCACAAGGCCAGGGATATTTTCTTTGTTCACTATTTTATCTCAGGTGCCTAGAAATATACCTATCACATGTTAGCCAATCATTATTTGTGGAATAAATACAGTAGTAATAGCTATCACTTACTGAATAATTACTTCATGTCACACTTTTTTAAAAACTTTAAATTATTATAACAATCTTATGAATTTGATACTCTTTCATCCACATGAAATTAAACCATAGGTTAGATAAAACCTAGCCCAGATTCACTACCAGAATTCAAACCCAGCAGCCTGGTTTAGAATCACAGCTCTTTAGTATTGGAATTTGGAACATCTGTTAAAGATAGTTATTGTGTTGACTCATATAAAGTTTTGATAGTAGATATAGAACTTGCATATCACACAGTTATATATGTTTTATACTGTTGTATACATAAAAATTATATACCTTGATTCAGATTGATATTGTACTGATTAAACATAAAGATGAATGTTAACTTGTAATCTTCAAATAGTAGGCTTAATAAATAGAAAATTATACCAAAAATGTAAAATCTCATTTGGCAGATTAATAAGCTCAACCAGTAACATTCATCATTAGTCAAACACAGTCTGAAGACCTACAAAGCCATGGTACTGTCAGCCATGTTATATGAGTCTAATATCTGAATCCTTATCAGTGCCATTTTCATTTCTTAGGCAGGTTTCATTAATCATACTGTCATACTATATTTCACATGAAATGTCAAGATAAAGTCTGTGATGTCAAAGATTTAGAGGCACTGGCTTCTCAAATTTATTCATCAGAATGCTGTGGTCTTGGACATGTAGAGAAAATGGATGACACTGGGTTTCTATAACAGTTGGCATTACATGAACTTTAGGGGAAGAATTATTTTTAAGGCTATATAAGAGAAGTTTCAAGAGTATAAACTGAAGCTATCTGAAGTACTGAAATAGAAAATGTATCATAGTAGATAGTCCAGCATGATCTAATGGGACTCAAATATTTTGCTTGTATTACAATCACTGAGGCAATAACCATGAAAAAAATACAAGTTTGAATAATGATTAAAGAGCTATCTCACAGATACTGTAAAAGGTTTACTCATAATAGCCACCCAAAGTACTCATTATCAATGTGAACATGCTTATACAGAGAGGGAATTATCAAAGTACTGTCAAGTGAGTAATGAGAGTATATCCGTATTCTTTGGTATATCAAAAAAATGTGGAGACAAACTATGCTTCAGAGAAGAGTATGATTGTTACTCATTTTTTGTTCAAACAGTAGGTAGTGTTATCTTTTTAGCCCCTAACTGATAAATTTCCAAAAGGGACCTGTGTCAGAAAAATGAATTACAGAGAAATTAAATAGCTTTCCTGGGAGGAAATCATTCAGTTTACTGGCAAGTCCAGATTAGGGCATAAAGACAATTATCCTAGTGCATTTCTTAGAGTAATCACAAGTATAAAAGGTTTGGAGGCATGAAATTAGTAACTTTATTTTTAACAGAATGATTCAAATTTTAAGCTACATTAATTATTATTCTTGTATTTTGGATTTACATTTATAATACCAATGAGAATATCAATCCTTTTGATACTTTTTTCCCAGGATTAAAAAAAAATTAAGAAAAAATGCTATACGTTTTGATTGTATTAAACTTTTCATGTATACCTGATGTGAGAGAGCTATAAAAGTATTTGCATTATATATTTGCATATTCACTATATTTCACATTGAAAGAAGCTATTTTGTTGGATTTTAAAATATAAAGAATGTAACAAATCATTTTTCATTTTGGACTTTTTATTATAACCAGTTACAAAAGAAAATTTAATGAAAGTAATTGTACCATGTATTTCAAATTTTCTTTTGTGTCTAGGAAGATGTTATAAACAATAGTAATTGTTGAAATCAATTAGAAAGTAAGTCATGGAGCTGGGCATGGTGGCACATGCCTGTAATCCCAATGACTTGGGAGGCAAAGGCAGCCTGTGTAATTTAGCGAGACCCTGTTTGATTTAAAAATATAAAAAAGGGGCTGGGAGTGCAGCATAGTGGCAGAGCATTAGCTGACCCTGAGGTCAGCCAACCACATGATCTTATTTATTTTTAAGCCTGTTGTTGCAGACACTGTGTCAATCCGTCTAATAAAGGGTTTTCCTTTTTTTCATTGACATGTCACTCTCCAAAACATGATGTTCTTCTCCAGGGATTGGTCCTTCCTGACTACATGTCCAAAATACATAAGACACAATCTAGCCATCCTTGCTTCCAAGGAGCACTCTGGTTATACTTCTAGGACAGATCTGTTGGTTCATTTGGCAGTCCGTGGTATATTCACTAATCATCTACAGCACTATAATTCAAAAGCGTAAGTTCTTCTCTTTTCTCCCTTGTTCAATGTCCAGCTTTCACAACCATATGATATGACTGAAAATACCATGGCATGAGTCAGATGCACCTTTGTCTTCAATGTGACATCTTTACTTTTCAATACTTTAAAAAGATCTTTTGCCACAGCTTTTCCCAAAGCAATGTGTCTTTTGATTTCTTTTGAACAACCTTTATAAACCCAAAATATGATGCTAAAAATTGAAGGAACCCTTTAGCATGTGTGGCTGAGCCAGGAAAGGGTTTAATAGTCCACTATAGGGCATGCATTCAATTCACCTGGAACAGGACTCAAAGATGTCTCTAAAATTTCAACTAACAAAAGATTAGGGGCTTATTGCTAACAATTGACAAAGACAAAATACTTCTGGTGACAAGTAAGTGAGGTTATCACTATGTTCATGAAGTATTCTTTTATTTCCTATTTTTATTATCAGTTTTTAGTTTAAGCCAATTATTTAATGAAATTCTTAGACATTTTAGGTATAAGATATGTATAGCATCTTGGGAAATTGAACACAGTGGGATGCTTTATCACCTAGATGTAGATAATACCTATTTATATCTTTTCTTTTGAGCAAATCCAAAAGGACTTGACCTAGCTATTTTATTATCTGTATCACATCTGCCATTTGGTTTAACAGCCTAGTAAGAATTAATCTTGCCTCAGAGAAGTTGAAGTAAGCTTGATGAATACAAAGAACACCCCAAGGATAGGACTGGAAACATGTAACTATAAAAAGAAAATAGAAGAATCTTTTATTAGAATGCTAGTGAGGGATTTCAGCTTACTTTCTACAATGACAGTGGTGACCCAGGGTACTTCCTTTTGCCACTAATTCAACAGAACCCTGCCTAGTTGCTCTCCCTGCCTGCCTTCTTTCACATTCTTTTTGTTGTTTGTTTATATTCTACTAAATTCTGTTAGCCTGCAGCCATATCACTGTGGCATGGCATGTGATCCTCTCAAATCTCAGGAGCTAGGCAGGGTCAGGCCTGGTTAGTACTTGCATGGGAGACCACCTGGGAACACCAGGTGCTGTAGGCTTGGGAGAAGGACCCAGCAACCCACTCCTAAAAAACAATCAGCCATTGAAAAACTCTATGAATAGAAGAGAAGGGCTTACAATACTGTTTCGCCTCTTGTATGTAGGGTGGCTATGAGTTGGATACCTACTCCGTGGCACCTAACAACAACAAATTCTATTAATTACCTTCCACTAATTGAGTTTTAGGGCTGGGATTTAGCTCAGTTGGTAGAGCGCTGCGCTGCAGTCTCTGAGGTCCGGAGCTCAATTCCCAGCACCGCAAAAATGGGAGAAGGACCTGGCAATCCACTCCCAAGGCAATCCTAAAATGGTCAGCCATTGAAAACCCTAAGAGGGTCGCTATGAGTCGGACACAATTCGACAGCACCTAACAACAACAACAATTGAATTTTTACCAAAAATTCATTTAGTTCCATCTTAGATAGGATAAGAGTATGGTACACTGGGAAGTTCTTAGGATACATTTAAAATGTTTATTAATGCTAGCAGTGAGTAAGAAAGTCTGTTCTGTCTTAAAAGTTCAAAAGTAAGCTTACTTACCTTAACATTGATATTCTAAGAAAGAAGTTGAAAAGGAAATAATAAAGATTATTTCACTTTAGTATTCTGGATATCTTATCATAAAAAGTAGACTCAAAACAAGTATTATTACTACATTTCTACTGTTGTTTGTTAGGTGCCTTTGAGTTGAGTCCCACTCATAGCAACCCTCATAGGGTTTTCAATGGCTGTTTCGGAATTGCCTTGGGTTGCCATCTCCTTCTCCCATTTTGCTTTGCTGGGAATCAATCTCTGGACCTCAGAGACTGCAGAGCAGTGCTCTACCAACTGAGCTAAATCCCAGCCCAGACATTTCTACTAGTTTATGTTAAAATACTATCTTATTAACTTAGATTTACATTGCGGCATGGACTGAATTGTGCCCTCCTCCCAAATATGTATGTTGAAGTTAACCCCCGTGTGACTGTACTTTGAAATGAGGTAAGATCATACACAAAAGCCCCTTATCTGATGTGAATTGTGGCCTTATAAGTAGAGAATCCTGCCTGCCTCCAGGTCCACTAAGAAGCAGTTCTGAGAGCAAACAGTGAGAGGTGTCTGTCTTCAAACCCAGGGTAGATGCCTAGCCAGATACAAATCCTGCTGACACCTTGACCTTGGACTTTTTAGTCTCTAGAGTGGTGAGAAAAAATTCGATTAAATTTGTCCACTCTATGGTATTTTGTTATAGCACTCTGAGCAGGATAAGACACGTAAACATAATTGATATTATCATATACAGAAAAACAGATGTTGTTGTTAGGTGCAGTCCAGTTGAGTCTAATTCATAGCAACTCTGTACAGTAGATCAAAACACTTTCCGATTCTGTGGCAGGCACAGGATATTATTTATGTTTAAGCCCATTGTTGCAGGCAGTGTGTCAATCCATCTAGTGGAGGGTTTTCCTTTTTTTTGCTGAACTGCCACTCTCCCAAACATGATGTCTTTCTCCAGGGACTGGCCCCTCCTGACTACATGGGCAGAATACCTAGGATGCAGTCTAGCCATACTAGCTCCAAGAAGCACTCTGGTTGCACTTCTTCTAGGACAGATCATTTGGTTCTTTTGTTAGTCCATGGTATATTCAGTAGTAGTCTCTAGCAGCATAATTCAAAAGCATCAATTCTTTTCCTGTCTCCCTTGTTCAGTGTCCAGCTTTCATAACCATATGATGTGACTGAAAACACCTTGGCATGAGTCAGGCGCACCTTCATCTTCAATGTGACATCTTTACTTTTCAGTACTCTAAAGAGATCTTTTGCCATAGCTTTTCCCAGAGCAATGTGTCTTTTCATTTCTTGACTGCTGCTCCCATGGGTATTGATTATAGGGCCAAGCAAAAGCACAATCATGGACAACCTCAATCTTTTCTCCATGTACTGTGAAGTTGCACACTGACCAAGTTTTAAGGATTTTTATTTTGTTCATGTTCAGTTGCAATCCATACTGAAAGCTATGATCTTTGTTCTTCATCAGTAAATGTTTTAAATCCTCTTCATTTTCGGCAAGCAGAGTTGTGTCAACTGCATCATGCCAATTGTTAATGAGTTTTCCTCCAGATATTTCATTTTATATAGCCTTGATTAGGGAAGCTATGGGTCTTCTACTAGAAAATAATAAACAGCCAAGATGAATTGCAAAGACCTTTAAGCTTATTTAAAACCAATAAGGCAACCAACGATTTTCTCTTCTTGGGAGTATTGTCAGAGAAAATACAAAAATTTATCCTATGTTCTGTTTTATGTTGATGGTAAATTATTTTCTTTTTTTCCTATTGTAATAATCTGTGTTTGCAAAGAACACAAAATTATGTTAGCTGAAAAATTATCACTTAAAAGCTTTTCTTCGATTTCAAGAAGCCATTGCCTTTGAATATAAAGGACTGAAAATTGCTAAAAAGATTCACAAAAGTACTTTTTTCATGATGTATCCATTAAGGGGAAAAGAAAATGAAGAGAAAGAATTTGTATGTTATTGTATACTAATTTGAGTAAAACTATATGAAAAGATTAGACAGAAATAATGAATTCACTGGCCAGAGAATTTAACCTAGATATAATCTGTTGTTACATGTGTAATAATTTGCATGAGTCAGTAGACATTTGTTTTATTATATATCCGTCTCATGACTAAGAATAAAACTTTGAAACTCATTTGAACTTAGAGGGTAGAGGGTTAGTGATAATGATGATATATTACATTTATTGAGTGCTTAGTGGGGTTTAGACCCAATGTGTGGTCTAATCACTTTGTGTATGTTGTCTAATCACTTGCTGTGTTTTATTTCCCTCAAATAGCTTAGCTCTTTAAAGCTTAGAGTGGTTATTTTCAAGGTTTCACTGCAGCAGATGCAGGACACCACTTCTGATGTTCTGATTGAAATCCATTTTATAAACTTGTACACTAACACTGTTTCCTTCATACCGTCACTATCAGTATGTCTCTTGTAGATTAGGAAGAGTTTCTAATTTATTGAACTGACCAAGTCAATAACTAGTTTCTTAAATTGAGTGATTAGCACTAGAAACCAAAACTAATAGGTTCAGTTTGCTTTTCATTATACTAGCTACCTTCTCGGGGCTGGCATTAGCTCATTTCATAGAGTGCTGCTCTGTGCTCCCTGAGGCCTTGGATTTGATCCCCAGCACCACCAAAATGGGAGAAGGATGTGGCAGGCCACTCCTGAATTGATCCCAAAACAATCAGCCATTGAAAACCCAATGATAGCAGAGAAGCACTGACATAGGGCCAGGCCTGGTAGAGTGTTGGGGAATGTTTCCTTCTGTTGTAGGGTTGCTATTAGTCAGACCAGACTCCACAGCACCTACCACCACCACCTTCTCAGACAGCCTATTGGTCAACATGGACCATTACTATTTCAGAACATTGTCTAAAATGACACTCACTATGATCACAGTATCAAAATACTAACAAAACAGTAGAACATACACACTGGTATCGTCTCCCTAAGAATTTAGGAATAAGTTAAATATAATGAGATTTCTTTCAGACACGACTTCACAGCACCTAAAATATCTGATACATAGTATATTTAGCTTAATTTTATTTGTTCTTGATACTTCTTTGTAAAAGATGTTGTTGTTGTTGTTGTTGTTGTTGTTAGTTGGTATCCGACTCATAGCCAGCCTCATAGGGTTTTCAATGGCTGATTGTTTCGGGATTGCCTTGGGAGTGGATTGCCAGGTCCTTCTCCCATTTTTGCGGTGCTGGGAATTGAACTCAGGACCTCAGAGACTGCAGCGCAGTGCTCTACCAACTGAGCTAAATCCCAGCCCTATAAAAGATGTTAGAACCACTATATTAAATAAATAATACTATTTTTTATCTTAAGATGTTACTTCAAATTAAGAAAATAATATCATCCATACATATATTTTATATTGTGATATATAAAAACTTCAAATTTGGGAGAAAGATGTGGCAATCCACTCCTGAGGCAATCCCGAAACAATCAGCCATTGAAAACCCTATAAGGGTCGCTATGAGTCGGACATAACTGGATGGCACCTAACAACAACAAACTTCAGATTATCTAATTTTTATTCTAAATGAAATTGAGCTTTAAGTAAGTCATAATAACTCTTATAAAGTGATTTTTAGGAGCCATTGTTTTCTGTTAGTACATATGTGCTATGAAGTATTCAATTGACTGTACAGCAAAAGAACATTTATATTAATGTTTTATCAAAATATTTGTCTTAATTGAAAAATTTATACCCAATATCAAAGACTGCACACATTTTCTTGACTATCCAACATGCTAATTCATTGCCCTTATTAATGCAACTACCACCAGCTACTGCTGTCTCTCTCACATATTGGGATTAGTAAAATCAGAGAGGGAATGAATGTAACCAAACATCATGTGTTAGCATCATGTATAGAAATTCATTACCCAATGTTCCTTCTTTCAAAGGAACTTGAAAGAGCCTGCATAAGTTAAATAGAAATTTTTAAGACCAGCTTGAAATTGTGGATTTTAGTCTTAAATTAAGTCATTGCTTTAGGTGTCCCCATAAATAAAAGGTATTTATCTAATGACAACAGTTAAAACATCCGGAATACTTACTTGTCCTTACTGTTCTTCTGTTTGCTGCTAAGGCTTTTAGTGTGTGCCAATAATATCATTGTACTACTTTACTAGACAACATGTATTCTTATAGTTTGTGTGTAAGCTTCTTGAGAGCATAGTTTATTTTTCCTGTTACTGCTATATCACTATTGCCTAAATTGGTGCCTTATACATATTAATCACTCAGTTAAAAATTATCAAATGAATTTTCGTTTATTAAATCCTGAAGTCTTTTGGGGGAGAAGGACCTGGCAGCCCACTCCCACAAAACCATCAGCCTTTGAAAACCCTATGAATGCCAGAGAAGCACTGAAAATAGTGCTGGGTATGGCAAACTGTTGGGTAGTGTTTCATCTGTTGTACTTAGGGTCTCTTTTTGTTTGACCAGACTCGACAGCACCTAACAACAACAAAGTCTCTTGGGGCATCTAGTGTTGATGTGATTTTGAAGACGGAAAAAGATGGATGAAAGTCAACTGTTAGTACACATTTCTGAATGTTAACTTCCTGAATATTATCTTTTAAAATTATCAGTTCAGTACACTAAATTCACTTGTCAAAATGAATTTCTAAATAGTATTTAAGCATGCTTAACTAATGTTTAGACTGTACAGTTTTTTTTTAAATGATGCATGTGTGATTACTTGTGATTATTTGCTCCACAAAGAGCCAGACACTGTGCTAATAATGATATTACCTTATTGGATTTTAGGACAGTATTTTGAGGAATATTCTCCTATTCCATTCCTAAAGATTATATAATTGAGGTTAAGTAATATATTCAGCTGGGATTTGGCTCAGTTGGTAGAATGCTGCGCTGCAGTCTCTAAGGTCCCGAGTTCATTTCCCAGCACCGCAAAAACAGGAAAAGGGCCTGGCAATCCACTCCCAAGGCAATCCCGAAACAGTCAGCCATTGAAAGCCCTATGAGGGTCGCTATGAGTCAGATACCGACTTGACAGCACCTAACAACAACAACAACAATATATTCAGAGTATCAGAGTAACACAGTTAGCAAGTTCAAGATTCAAGACTGCCTGCAAAGCTGTTCCTCTATGCTGCCTTATGTATATAAGAAATAAGCTATGAGTGTTTATATGTGTGTGTGTATGTGTGTATGTGTGTATGTATGTGTTTGTGTCAGTTATGGTTAAATAAGTCCCTAAAAACCAAGTATTTTTTTTAACCTATCTATACTTTATAATGTGGCTGCTATTGTGTATTACATGATATGATATTTTTCTCACACATTTGAGAAGTTATTGAAGGGTTCTTATCTGATTTGTTTTAAACAGTATTAATTTGACTGACAAATACCCTATATGGTAGACATAGGGAGGATGAAGGAGGCTTTGCAATAATCTAGGTAAGAGATAACTGCTTGAATCAGATAATAAGTCATGGATCTTATTCCTTAGGGCCTTTTGCCAGTTCTTCCTGGAAGTGGTGGCAAGCATTGAATTAAAGCTAACAATATTTTTTGAATGAGGAGGGAGGAGAGAAGCAAAGAAAGAGAAGAGAAACGGGGATGATTCCAAGTTTTTGGCCTAAATAGCTAGACATACTGAGTTGTTGTTCAATTAATAGATGGAAGAAAAAAGCACATTCTGGTATAGGAGGAAACGCATATCACAGGTTTGACCATTGTAAGTGTTCGATTTCCAACTGGAGTCTGTTACTGAAGACCTTAGGCTGGCAAGCAGAAATGGGTGTGTCAGCCTGCGTGTAAATTGGTGAATCATCAATACAGACTTGATAATTAAAGCTGTGAGATTGGGTATGAACACCTAGAAAGGATGGGTTTAGAGAAAAGGCTTACATCTGTGGAACTGTGAAACACTCCAGAGTTTAGCATTAGCAGATGACACTTAGGAAGGGAACGGCAATGAGGCCCAGATCAGAGAAGCCAGTGAAATAGGAGAATCAAGAGTTTTGTCCTAGAAGTCAAGTGAAAAAGATCTTACAAAAAAGAGGGGGAATAGTCAGATGCAGCAGACTTTTCAGACAGGTTAAGTCAAGTAAGATTGAGAAATAAGCATAGGATTTAGCAATGGAAAGTCCACTGATAACCTTGACAGAAGCTTGACTGGAGAAGATTGTATTACCTAAACAAGAAAATTTGAAACCATTCATTTAGAAAATACCTGAGGGTTTTCTCTAAATTTATTATTCTGATATAGGTAGTGTGGGCCTGCAGCAGTAGCCCTGTGGCATCCGATCCCATCAGATCTCGGAAGCTAAGCAGGGTCAGGCCTGGTTAGTACCTGGATAGGAGACCGCCTGGGAACACCAGAAGCTGTAGGCTTGGGAGAAGGACCTGGCAACCCCCTCCCAAAAATCAATCTGCCATTGAAAACCCTATGAACAGCAGAGAAGCACGGACAATAGTGTTTCACCTGTTGTACAGAGGGTCACTATGAGTTGGATACTGACTCGAAGGCACCTAACAACAACAACAATAGGTAGAGTACCTTGCAGTTACATGAATGTGGACCTGTTATCCTACCTGTACTGTTATACTCATATATTTTAATCAGTTACATAAATATTGGTTTTAATTCCCTTAGCTTTCAACATTTAATTATCTAATTGTCAAGTAAAGCTTTAAAAACGTTTTTTACTTACGTGGTTCTAGTCTTTGGTAAGTTGTTATTATATGGTGCAAATGGTATAACTTATACGGACAGACCTAGTTTTAATGCCCAACTGCACCAATTACTAGTTGTATAATCTTGCGCAAGGAGCTAAATTTTTCCAAGTCTCAGTTTCTCATGTGGAAGATGACAAGTAATAACTATTTTATATGGTTGTTAAGAAGATAAAGTAGGCAAATTTACATGAAGCATCAGCAAATGACAAAACAATATAGTTGATTAAGATCTCGGATTCTATATCAAGCAGACCTGAGTTCAAATCCCAGAGCTTACATATGATCAAAACATAAATAAGTCAGTGTTTAAATTTTAAAAAAAATTATATTAAAACCTGCAGCTGTAGCCCTTTGGCATCCGATCCCGTCCAATCTTGGAAGCTAAGCAGGCTCGGGCCTGGTTAGTACTTGCATGGGAGACCACCTGGGAACACCAGGTGCTGTAGGTTTCAGAGATGGACCCGGCAACCCACTACCAAAAATCAATCTGCCATTGAAAACCCTGTGTACAGCAGAGAAGCACTGAGAGTAGTGTTTCACCTGTTGTACGCAGGGTCACTATGAGTCAGATACCGACTCGATGGCACCTAACAACAACAACAACAACAACAACAACAACAACAACAACATTATATTAAAAGACACATTGAATTAATCCCTCTCAAAATACTCCCCCTGGCTTTGGAAACACGTATCCTATTGTTCTTGCCACTTTCTGAAGCAGTTCTGAAAGTCGTCTGTCATGAATGTCTTTAGTTTCGTTGCCCATCATGACAATGCTCCATGTCACACATCACTCCCAGTACGGTAATTTCTGTCAAATTAAAACATTATGGTGTTTCTCATTCACCTTATTCATGGGCCTGGCACCATGTGGCTTCTGGCTCTTCCCCAAAGTTAACGTGGCCATGAAAGGTAAACGTCTTGAATTGATTCTGGACATTAAGACAGCCATGACAGCGCCGTTAAAGACACTCAGGAAGGAGGACATCCAGAACCATTTCCAAAAGTGGTAAGAATGATGGGATAAGTGTGCTCGAGATAGGATGAGTATTGTGAGGGGGATTAATGACAGTTTGTCTTTTATGGTAATATTTTTTAAAAAATTAAATATATACCATATCTTTTGATCATACTTCGTATATTGCATGTGAAAACCTGGGCAAGTTTCTTCACCTTTGTGGTACCAATTATTATGTACGATTGTTATGGTTGTATTTGTTATTACCTTTGTTGTTACAGTTATTCAGAGAATATAACTTTAGTCTTTGTTTATGATCTTAGCTTCTGATCTTGATGCAAAGTGTAATTTACAGTGTTTGTATTTGTTCTGCATCTAAAAAAATAATTTACTGCCATACTTTGTTGTTGTTAGCTTCAGTTGAGTCCTGTCTGGCTCATAGCAACCCTTATAGGGTTTTCAATGGCTGATTGTTTTGGGGATTGCCCGGGAGTGGATTGCTGCATCCTTCTCCCATTTTTGTGGTACTGGGAATTGAAGTCAGGACCTCAGAGACTGCAGAGAGGCACTCTAGCAACTGAGCTAAATCCCAGCCCATTGTTGTACCTTAGTAATGTTAAAAATCTTACGTGGTTAGCAGCAAGAATATCGTTTTCAAAGATTTCCTTGTCTCTATATTGTTGTTGTTAGGTGCTGTCGAGTTGGTATCCAACTCATAGTGACCCTTTGTAACAGATGAAACACTATTGTCAATGCTTCTCTGCTATTTATAGGGTTTTCAATGGCTGATTGTTTTTGGGAGTGGGTTGCCAAGTCCCTCTCCGAAGCCTACAGCAGTTGCTGTTCCCCGGTGGTCTCCCATCCAAGTACTACGTAGGCCTGACCCTGCTTAACTTCTGAGATCTGATGGGATCAGATGCCACAGGGCTGTGGCTGCAGACTGTCTCCATATTAGGAACACCTAAAAGAAATACATAGAAAAAGGATGTGGCAATTCACTCACAAAGCAATCCTGAAACAGCCATTGAAAACCCTATGAAGGATGCTGAGTTGAACTCAACTTGACAGCCCCTAACAACAACAAAAAAGATATAGTCAGAAGAAAAAAATATACATGATAAGATTCTTTAGAAGTTATCATGTGAATGAATCAAAAATGACTGTCCTTAAGCTAGTTTGCCTGAAACTATGCTTAAAGAATACGTCTGGGCACACATATAGATGAGGCTGCTGGGCTATGAATTACTGAGAATTAGAGGTAGAAACGAAGGTAATTTAGATCAGGGGACAGAGAATAGACTACATGAAAATATTGAGACAGATTGATGACAAAATGCAGACATTTTACTCTAAAAAGACAGTAGGACCATGCGTGTGGTGCAGACCTTTAATCCCAGCTACTCAGGGCTGAGGCAGGAGGATGGCAAGTTTAAAGCTGTCCTGGACTACATGGTAAATTCAAGGCCCAATTTGGGCAACTTAGTGAGACCTTGTGTTAAAATAGAAAATGGAAAATGAGTGTGGGGGGAGGGATGCTGGGCTAAGGATGTCTTTTAGTAGTAGAGCCTAATGCAGGGCCCTGGGTTCAATCCAGAGTACCAGGACAAAAGAAAAAGGGACATTAGGATAATTTTCTTGATGAGAAAATACTGAATTTTGGGGAGATTGCATGATTTGTCGAAGAGTAAGACCAGGAAAGAATAATTTTCTGACTCCTAGCTAAATATGCTTTTCTTTTCCTTTAAAACACATGGTTTTGGCCATATTTACTGTCAGAAATAAAAACAAAGGAAGATATTAAATAAAGGAAACTGTTGGGAGGACCAGTCGGTCCTCTCAAATGATACAGTTATGCATTTTAAGTCATGTAAAAATTGAGGACACTGTATTGTAAGGGGTTATATTTTTTTTCTCCAATATTATTTTGTAAATGGAAAACCGAGAAAAGGACATTTATTTAAAATAACTGTTTAGAAGCAAAACACTGCTTCTAAATGGAAGCAACAGATGGAGATTTGTGTCAGATTTCCTATGAATAGTTGGTGTCAACTATAAATATATATTTAAATATATCCAACTGTATATTCTTCTTAAGTTGGCAGAGTGCTGCTTTGCACTTTCTGAGGACCTGGGTTCCATCCCCAACACTGCAAAAATGGGAGAAGGATGTGCCTCTCCACTCCTGAAACTATCCCCAAACAGTCAGCCATTGAAAACCCTATGCAGGTCACTATGAGTAGGACATGACTTGATGGCCCCTAACAACCACAAAATAAAGTAAAAACTGTTTTACTAATTGTATTTTAAAATGTTCTAATGAGAAGTTAACTGCTCTAATGCTCTAATTAAAAGTTAATTGCTTATTTTAAAAGCTGATAATTTTGGAAAATGATAATTTGACATTTGATAATTTGATAATTTGACATAATTGAATTAGATAAATTCTTTGCTATGATTTGTACCTTATGCTATCAAGTACATTTTTGCAGTAAACTCTGCTAGAATCATTGTATTGTCTGTGATAATTTTTTAACAAGTTACCTTTATATACGAAAGATTGCTTTTGATATTAAGTGCTGTCTACAGTTTGCATTAATGTCATTAACCAAGATTTTCATCTCTTTCTAGTTAATTAATAAATATTGAAAAGAGTTCCAAGTAGGAACTTAATTAGTAGATTTTTCTATTATTTATCTTCATGAAGATAACATAAAATAACTATATCTTTCCCCCAGATTGTAAATTTTATTTCTTTATTTTCTCTTACAGAGCTACATTCATGGGAGCAGCCAGGCTCAGTTTGTGGCAGAGTCACACATTATTCTGGTACTGAGTATCCTTTAAAATAGCTGAGGAATTGGAGAGGGCAAACCAAAGCTGCATGGTAACAAACTGATTTTTTTCCTAGCAGTAAATATCAAGACATTTAAAAGGCATTAAATTTTAAACTTTACTGTGTGGCTAATTTTCTAATTCCTATGCTAATTATTTCCTATTACAGTATAATTTTATTATTCTGAAACATTTACAGAGTATAATTTCCTCTTTTTTACTCACTATGGAATTTCAAAATAATGCTTTTGCTCTGCATTGATTATCTCCGGCTAGATTTTTTTGTGTAGTTTACACAGTTTTCCTCTATAGGATCTTGGGAATAAAAAGTGCCTATGGTAGAAATAGCATCATAAAAAGGATATATATATATATCATATCTTCATCTTCTGTGTAGAATAAATGAAATAGCACATATAAAATATCTAGTCCTCAAAAAAGTCTATGGAAGTAGGACATGGCAATCCACTCCCAAAGCAATCCTGAAAAATCAGCCACTGTAAACCCTGTGAATAGGCCCAGTGTTGGGGAGTGTTTCATTCTTTTGTACATAGGGTCACTATGAGTTGGACCTGATTCTTTTTTTTTTTTTTTTTTTTTTGCGGTACGGGCCGTTGGACCCAGGGCCTTGCACTTGCCTGCTCTGCAAATGCTGGACCACTGAGCTGCACCCCCAGCCCATGTTTTACCTTTTGAGATAGGGTCTCCCTAAGTTAAGCAGACTGCCTCTGGTCTCAAACTTGCGATCCTCCTGCCTCCATCTCCTGAGCCGCTGGGATTACAAGTGTGTGCCACCACGCCTGGCTAGTTGAACCTGATTCAATGTCACCTAACAACAACTAAAAGAAGTCTACTTAGACTTACCCCTCTCCCCCCAGTACTGGGGGCTGAAACACTACAAATGCACTACCACTGAGCTGTACCTCCCACCCCTTGTTTTTACTTTTATTTTTTAATATATATATTTTTAATTTTTTATCTTGAGGCAGAGTCTCTTATGCAGGCTGCCTCTGGCCTTGAACCTACAATCCTGTTGCCTTCA
This sequence comes from Pedetes capensis, assembly GCA_007922755.1. NCBI lineage: Eukaryota > Metazoa > Chordata > Mammalia > Rodentia > Pedetidae > Pedetes > Pedetes capensis. Next base: position 35,596 of record VMDO01005801.1, on the reverse strand, counting down.
CCTCCTGAGTCACTGGGGCAAATGTCTGCCACTACACTTGGCAAGTCTAGTTAGTTTAATCTCCCCTGTATTTTCCCTTATTTCTTACTCAGAATTTCAGTCATAGATACTGCACAAGAATATGTATTTATTGGCTGGTTATTTTCCTTAGCATTTGATAGAAAAGTAGATAATCAGGAAAAAAAAAAACCATAATTCTGTGGTATTTTTTAGAATTACAAAACCTATACCTGGGACATATTGAAATGATTTCATTTTTTCCAAAGTAAGACTTACTGAACTCTTCTACTCATGTAATTACAGGATAATTAAAAAAAATACTACTTAAAGACTTGACTTGTGAAATGAATCTTGAGAATTGAGAAGTTGTAAGTATCCAGTTTATCCTGCAGGGGAACTTACCATGGTGTTTCTGAAACTCACTAAGCGACATTGACCATCCTTTCTCTGTATTAGTTCTGAACATGTTAAACATGTTACTCTCTTCCACTATTAACTAGACATTTTGGGATGCATATGTTGATCTGTGCATAACTGAAGATCAATCCTTACTTACTTTTAGTACCTATGTGTTTTAGTTTCAAAAGTAAGAAACTATGCCAGAGTGTTTGTTTTGCTGTAGTTTGTCTCATAGTTTAGTATTAGAAACACATATTTGAATACACATTCTCAAATTTTATGTTGTTTTTCAATAGCTATTGGGCTTCATTATTCTAATATAATAAGAGATTAATACTTTCTACATAGTAGAGGGGCTTTAAGTGAGAAAATGAAATATTTATAAATATATTAATAGGACCTTCTCCTTCTTGACATTGAAAAATAACAGCAAAAGCACATATGCTGTTAACTTATTTTAATTATCTAATTGAAATTTGAAGCAAAATATACTTATGTTAAACCAAATTGTTAAGAACCACCAAGTAGAGTATATATGTTTCAGATAAGTTGTCTAACTCTCATTTATATATATAATGAAGTTTCCTTTCTTCTTTTTCTTTCTTTTTTTTCCTTTCTTCTTTACTAATTTGTTTCAATTCATGGTGTAGCACTTTCACAATATACTTTAGTCAAAGCAGCAAGTATATTAAAACATATCAGGGATGCCTAGTAATGAAAAACTGTGTTGAAGCCATCATTCCATTGTATGGCAGGAATTCTCCAAGGTTTCATTTCATGGATCATTGACATCAAGCTAAGACATTTCACAAGCAGTAGGAAGTCTTCCATGTAGATTTGAGCAGTAACGCACATAAAAAAATTAAAAATTCCCTATTTTCTTTATGCCAGCAGTAATTAGTTTCTTTATTTCTCCTGTGTATTTCTATTTTAGAGAAATCTATTACAAAGAGAGAAATTATTTTAAAACGTGAGCTTCTGAATATTATCAGTAAAGGTTTAAGTCAACCATTTTATAATAACTTCTTATTATAATTTCACTTGACAGAGATGACTAATATTTTTTAGACTTACCACATTTTTTAAAATTTGCATACATATTTTTCCCTTTATGCAAAAAATATATACCAGATGGTTACTTTTTATTTATCTGTAGACTGTTTCTGCCTTTTGGCTTCTTCCTCCTAATTTAGCAAGCCAAATCATTAGACGAAGTTGCTGTATACAAAATTTTGTTGGAAAAAAAAAAAAACAACAAAAACTTCAGAGTAAGCAGATGGAGTTGTTGTGTGTCATAAATTATAGATTCACATTTAGTAAAAGTTAAGATTTTACTGCCTACGGCCATACCATGGTGACATCTGATGCCATCAGATCTCAGAAGCTAAGCAGGGTGAGGCCTGGTTAGTACTTGGATGGGAGACCGCCTGGGAACACCAGGTGCTGTAGGCTTGGGAGAAGGACCCGGCAACCCACTAGCAGAGAAGCAGGACAATAGTATTTCTCCTGTTGTACAAAGGGTAGCTATGAGTCTGACACCAACTTGAGGGCACCTAACAACAGCAACAACAACAAGTATTTATTGCATGTCAGTAGTGTTTTTTTCTTCTTAGTACCTTATTTAGGAAAAAGGAAAAACAATAATTCTAAGTAGTCTTTGGGAGAAAATTACAAGAAAAAGGAATAAACAACATTATGACATTTAAATATGGTATATTTCTGTTAAACCTATGAATAATTTATGTTCATGCTTTATACTTCTGGTAAATATTTGTTTTTATTTTATTTATGAATTATATAAGTTATTTACTGTTTTCAAGAAGCTAGAATGACAGAAAATAGTATAATCCAGTGTGACAAATGTTATAATTACTTCATGTAAAGAAGCAGTAAAAGAGGAGCAATTCAATGCCTTGCAGAAATTGAATTGACATTCCAGCAGGATTTTGAAGTATAAAAAAGCTTTTCGCAGACAGAATAAGAAAGAAACAGTAAAACAGGTGCAAAAGCATATATTAGAAATTTGCTACTGTATTAAGTCTTTATGTAGTACACTGAGGTTGAACTCTGAGTGCCTTGATAAATTCAGCTATGGAAAGAGATGTGGTGGTATGTATTTCTCATTCCTGTTTAAGGAACAGAAAGTCGATAGAGTCTTGCTCTAGTAACAGTACTGAGGATGAAGTAGAGAACGGAGCTCAGACAAGGAGGGAGGTGCTGGCAATTATATTGTTAGAGAACCTTAAACTAAGGTAATGGATGGATGACTCAGTTGCTGTTAGACAGGAAGAATTGTCAAAACATGATAATAACTGTCACCAGTGAGGCTTAAAGGTACGAATCAGAGATGACTCTGGAGTTTAGGTGAGTATTGGAGGATGACAAATTATTGATAATAAAATGAAGAAATACAGGAGGCAAGCCAGGTGTAGTAGTGTGTATCTGTGGTCCAAACTACCCAAGAGGATGAGGCAGGAGAAGTGCTTGAGCCCAGCAGTTCAAGGCCAACTTGGGCAGTACAGTGAGGGCAACTCTGTCTTCAAAATAGAAAAGAAGAGAAAACAAAGCTTGGCGAGAAATGCTTAACCTAACAAAATCCCTAAGATTCATGGGCTTCATATTTTATCAGTGAAAAAGTGTTTGTTTTAACTGCTCAAGATCATTTTCTTACTCAGTATTTTCCCAGTAAATCAATATTTTTGTAGTTGATAATCTAGTAATGTTAGGTGCATTGAGCCATTGAGTCTGGGCAACTCAAAGCGACCGGATATACAGCAGAGGGAACACTACCCAACACTGTTCCATGCCTGGAACTATGTCAGTGCTTCTCAGGGCTTCTCTGCTATTCATGGGGTTTTCAATGGCTGATTGTTTTTTGGGAGTATGCTGCCAGGTCCTTCTCCCAAGCCTACAGCACCTGGTATTCCCAGGCAGTCTCCTATCCAAGTACTAACCAGGCCTTATTCTGCTTAGCTTCTGAGATCTGATGGGATCAGATGGCAGGGTGGTATGGCTGCATGCAGTCTAGTAATAGCCTAGTGAAATTCCACAGTAAATATATTTGTTACGTATTTCTGAAAGATCACTAAAGATACAGTGAATATGTTTATACTTTATTATTCCATCACACCATACCCTATTGTATGATAAAAAAGTAGGGGTGGGAAGAAGGGTGTGTAAGTATAAATACATGTATACATGTATACATGTATACACACATGTATACACACACACACACACACACACACACACACACACACACACGCTGTGTACTGAGGTACAGAAGTTACCAAATCTGACAAGATCCCTGATGTGTGTCTAAATGAAGACAAATTTATAGTAAGTAATTATGCAAATAATTATCCAATTCCAAATTATGTTCCCAAATAAGCTTTCAAATGTCTAAAATTTAGTAATACTCAGGCTGAAAGCATATAGGTCTTAACTGGAATATTATTAAAGTGCAAGTGTACAGTTTTTGAAACCATAATTGCTTCAATTACAATATATTAAATGTATTTATGAAGTTACATACAAAATGTTTTATATAAATTGTGAAGGTAGAAATTTGAACTGTAGTGTTCAAACAATAAGATTAAGATAGAATGTATTTTTGGTATAGAATGGTATAGAATCATTTTTAATTTTATTTTTTTTCTCCAGTACTGGGCACTTGAACCCAGGAACTTAAGGATGCTAAGTGAGCATTCCACCACTAAGCTGCGTCCTTAGCCCTTTTTTCATTTTTTTTTTTTTTTTTTTTGCTAAGTTACATAGGCTTTCTCTGGCCTCAAACCTTCAATCTTTCTGCCTCAGCCTCCCACCTTGCTGGGATTCCAGGCATAGAGCCTGGAGCCTGACTAGAATCATCTTAAAGTTCAAAACTTAAGTTGGGCTCAGTGGCACATGCCTATAATTCCAGCGACTCAAGAGGAG